>JANAVB010019795.1:185000-242500 GCA_029216955.1 Iris pallida
ACTAAATTGGTACAACCAGGGCATCCCAAATATCATAGTCTCAAAAATAAATAAATAAATCATTTATAGGGGTCATGTCACAACTTGGCCTGGTTTTCCTAGTTAGGACTCACTTATGGCTTGGCATTCCCCTATCATGGCTAAACACTAGTCAAAGCACGCCACTGCACTATCCGTGCCATGATTCTTGGTCATCTTGTACTCCAAATCTTAACCATGGCTAAGGTCATCTATCGTAATAATTAACTAAATAATTATTTATAAAAATCCAAAAATCACCATTTAAATCAAATAAATAATAAAAAATATTTTCAAAAATTTCCGGGAAGAGGAGTTACACTTTCCTATAATGTGTATATATATACCAGTGTTTGACCTAGCGGAAGAGATTTGAAGAATCTGATTTAAATTCAGATCGAGGTGATCTTGGAGTCACCTGTGGATTTGGAGAAATCAGGATTTGAATGTGGGGAGGGAAATTCTTCTTATCTAGGTCGGCCCATAGAGTTTAAAGGGGACATTTGCACCCAGGCCCTTGACATTTGGATTTGTACCAACTCACACTTTCTAAATTACCCCACTTCTCTAATAATGACCTTATACAAATTATACAATTAGTCTATACAAATATTTCATTTAAAGAAAAAAAAAATATTCATAAAACTAAAAGGAAATTCCAGTCCAAGGGCTCACAAACTAAAAGAAAAATTATTCATAAAAATTATTCATAAAACTAAAAGGGTGTTTCCCCCGTGCACGGGTGTTTTTCCCAAACGGTTAAATGCCGGAGCGCCCCCAAACGGTTAAATGCCAACTGATTCAAAGTGAAACTCAATTCATTTTACAAGTCTGCTATTCCTTGTCGATATCCCAACCCAATTCTCAAGTGGGTGCACCCTATGAATCATCCGCAGTACAAACATGATATCATATCCTACTGTGTCATATCCGTGTCACTTAAATTCACTACAATATATACTAGGACCAACTCCAAAACAATTGGAGTATCCATATCAATGTGTTTGTAACTTTGTATAGTGTCATATCATATTTGTACCCCTACAACATAGTATATGAATATTCCAAGAATACAGTTGTATATTCGAACCCCTTTTAGTTATCTCGGCCCAGTTTCCTGATACTACATGGTATATGAACACCCCTGGCTATGGGTTATACCTATACCCCAATGCTCCTCCTAATTCTAAGGTCTGATATTTTCCAGGAATACCTACTCGAAGACAGGGACCCATGGTCCCTTTCAAGTCTTACCTACCTGCTAATGTTATGCTTTCTACTACAGACTTTGGGGAAAGGAGTTCCTATAGGTAATCTGATATCAGTTATAGCCTGGCCTACAGGCCTTTACTTCTATATTGCATCTCCAGATATCTGCAGGCACAAGTCTGATTTGCCTATGGGCAAGGTAGATACTTGAGAGTATGGCCTATACTAGCCAAGATTCCTTGTTATCTGTTGACCAATTTCACTCACATATTTCCTGTATCTCTTGACTCTTGATTTCTGATTTAACTAACAACCAAAACCCCCATAGCCTATAGGTATCTGACAACCTATCATCCTATCTTGCCCGGTAGACATGTGGACATGTTGATGTCATGTTCTAACCCATCTATATCTACAGTACCTAACGATGAAATCTAACATTGCTACCAGCCTAACCTGTCGTACCCATGTGTCCTTACCTTCATATCCCCTGTTATACTCCCAGGGTTCTATGGAGTACAACCCACTCCCCTGTTGTCAGTACATAGTTGTACCATATATTGTTTCCATATTCATATGGTACAGTCCATGGGTCAAGTGCTCCATATTGTCTGCCATTACTCGGGTTGATAAGTTATGCAAAGAGCTGTAGCACGAATCACAATCCATATTGCTGTCATTGTTGTTATGGTAAGACCCCATATTTCCTGTGAGTTATTATAGCAAACCTATAAATTTGAGATTTGCATACGAGTATAAAATGGTCTTATCCTCCATGAGGCAGTAAGGGGTGACCACAAATACATCAGAGTAATGCATTGGATCCAAGTTTATTTGTGACATGATCACCTGGATATGGGATATGTCCATCATGTAAATGAGTTTCACCAACTCCTCATACTCTCTACAAATTACTTCGTTTGCCTCTGTGGTAGGAGGTAAAGTAAGGTTGTTACTTAATCATCCCTACATTCACCTCATGACCTGTACACTTAAGATCAATTCCCAGATTCCTGAGCCTAACTAACCTGTAAAGCCCTGTGGTCTGGGATACACTGATACTTTAGAATACAGAACTGGAGATACATTTCAAGTGGCATTTTGTTCTTGCAGGCTTCTCTCCTTTCAACCTAAACTTTAGTAAGACTCCTGACGCCACTCTATGTGTCAGTGAAAAAGATTATACCTCATCCTATCCTGTAGATATTGACCTATACCATATATCAGTCCTAGGGACACAGCCCCTTCCCGATATTCAAGACCCCAACGTGCTGCTTCCAGCTATACTGAAACCTATATTTTCTTACAACTTCTCATGTAACCTGGTGTCGACTTACCTAGCCTGACTTTATGTCCATAAGATACATCCTATATATATATTCTTACCGATACAGCCAACCTGGACACAGATGTGGTATCTCCGATACTTACATAATTTGGATGCATCACACACCCAAACCTTTGTCCTGTTCAGCAAGCACAGCCTGCAAACGTGGATGACTACCTCAACCATAAAAGGAACTTGATCAATTCATCATTGATGCTCTCTAGATACTGATAGACACCCTTCCTATATGATACTCCATTAATCTCTTTCCCATGCATTTATTCGAACACCTGAAATATATAACAAGAATTAAAATTTAAGGGCAGATGGCCGTACCTATTGAGTTGATTTCCACACTCGCTTACTTCCTCAACCCTTCTATGATCTTCTTGGCGATGAGAAGGAAACATGGGCGATTGTAGATGGTAAGGGGTCGGTGGCCTTTCCTATAATGTGTATATATACCAGTGTTTGACCTAGCGGAAGAGATTTGAAGAATCTGATTTAAATTCAGATCGAGGTGATCTTGGAGTCACCTGTGGATTTGAAGAAATCAGGATTTGAATGTGGGGAGGGAAATTCTTCTTATCTAGGTCGGCCCACAGAGTTTAAAGGGGACATTTGCACCCAGGCCCTTGACATTTGGATTTGTACCAACTCACACTTTCTAAATTACGCCACTTCTCTAATAATGACCTTATACAAATTATACAATTAGTCTATACAGATATTTCATTTAAAGAAATTTTTTTTTTCATAAAACTAAAAAGAAATTCCAGTCCAAGGGCTCACACAACCCAAGGCAAGAGTGCAGGGCCCTAGACCAAAGGGCAACAAATATTCAAGAATTATTCCATTATACAAACCCAAAAGGACCTAGGGCCTTAAAATGTATTTAGTGTATTTTTTTATTTTTTTTCCCCGAGTTAATGGCCTTGAAAATTATATGTAAATGGACTAGGATATTTTTTGATCTTTTTCTCTACATCTTGCTAGATCTCAATTTTTTGATGGGTAAAGTGCATTTAAACACCCCTCCCTCCGCCAGCCAGCTACCCCCCCCCTCCTTCCTCCGCCGGTCAGCCCCTCCGCTGGCCAACCCTCGCCCCCCGACCCCCCCCCCCCCCCCCCTCCTCCCTCCGCCGGACAGCCCCCTCGACCCGCCCCCACCACCGGAGAGGGTGGGGGAGAGGGGAGGGGTAAAATCGTCTTTTTAGACAATTTTTAACGGTTGTTAACGGCGGAGGGCTGAATTGAGCAAAAAAAAGTAGGGTTCTTTTCAAAATATGAGTATTTAATTACATTTTTGTCGCATCTAATGAGGGTTTAAATGCACTTAACCCATTTTTTAATATATCTTTTTGTAGAAACTATATATAAACGATCTTTTTATCTTAAAACTATGCTATATATATATATATGGACTAGATTAAAAAATGACTGAAATATTGTTAAATTTCATTACCATCGAAGAGGAAGATTCTCTCGTTTACACATTTAAAATTTTCTTTAATACATACATATATATATATTTTTTTTCTTTAATACATACATATATATATATATATATATATATATATATATATATATATATATATATATATATATATATATATATATATATATATATATATATATATATATATATGTATTAAAGAAAATTTTAAATGTGTAAACGAGAGAATCTTCCTCTTCGATGGTAATGAAATTTAACTATATATATATATATATATATATATATATATATATATATATATATATATATATATATTAAAGAAAATTTTAAATGTGTAAACGAGAGAATCTTCCTCTTCGATGGTAATGAAATTTAACAATATTTCAGTCATTTTTTAATCTAGTCCATATATAGAAGATTCTCTCGTTTACACATTTAAAATTTTCTTTAATATATATATATATATATATATATATATATATATATATATATATATATATATATATATCTTCGATGGTAATGAAATATGTATATATATTTTTTCATCTATTGTAAATTGTAAAATGATTAGTATTCATTACTCGTGGGTATATTTATGTTTGAAAGTTTTTTTTTTTTTCCTGTTGTAATGCTTTATTGTTGTTTATATTGATTTTCTATTCTACATGTCTAGGTTTCGTCATTCGGTTGTTTTTGTTTTGGCTAGAAAATGAAATTAAGTTCTTTGTGGAAGAGGAAAAAAATGTAAATTATTATTATCCATATTTTGGAATTCAGCCATGTTTAAAACCTTAGGCCTTCTTCAATAGGGGTTCTCCCTTTAAAATACTAGAAAAGATGTCTGCAATGGGAGTTTCTAAGATTCTATCATAGTTGAAAAATATTATAAAAAAAGGGGCTATACGAGGCTCTACATAAAAGCCCTACAGAGTTGTTCTATGTCTATAAAGCATGTGTAAACTGATCCCATAATATTTTTTTATTAATTGAATTTTTAGATGAATAAGTATAATTGACATAGAAGCCTTCTTAAAATGACACAAACGATAGGAATGAATACAGAGACCATTGGAAACATTTATTTTATATTTGGATTTATATATGGAAAAAAAAAAAACGTGTAGACGTATAAGCCTTCTTAAAGGGCTTGACACGTGTGATAGAAACCCAAAAATAGGAATAACCGGGCCATATTAATCTACTAAATTTTTTAGAAAGGATCCTTAGAATATCAGATAGGGCATTTATTTTAGTATTTTGTATCGGGTCCTTAGAATATTAGAAAGGGCCCTGCCTCAAGCAAATTTGTTATTCTGAGAAACAAATACTCCAATCCTGCTGCACACATAAATAATCATAGTCCCCTGAGATATAGCTTGATCATGATGGAAATGTGGGCAAATCCCCGAATAAGAATCTTAATCCACAAAGACATCATCAGTAGGGCTGAAAATCGAACGAACGAGCTCAAACAAAGAGTGTTCAAGCTTGGTTTGACTTAACTATCAAACGAGTTTGATTCGAGCCGAGCTTGGACCGAACCGAACACGAGCCGAATGCGAACGGTTTGAATCGTTTTACAGCCCTAGTAGTGAGTATTTATAGGACATGTTGTATATATAGACTATCACGTTGTTTCTCTCAAGTTTTAAAGACTTTTTTATTGAATCACTTATGCTCTTTATCATAAATTTACCATCATATAAAGAACAAAAAAATGACTAAAATTTCTAAGACAAAATGTATTTGTATCTATTAAAAAAGACATAACATATACTAGAAAAAGTCCTAATAAGAAACCGAGCCGAGCTCGAGCCTATTTGCAAACAAGATCGAGTCGAACAACCTATGGTCGAACTCGGTATCGATTAGTCCACGAACGAGCTTAAACCGAGCTTGGACCGAGCCAAACACGAGCCGAATGCGAACGGTTTGAATCGTTTTACAGCCCTAATCATCAGAATCCGATGAATCGAAAAAAATAAGGAGAGCAAGCCCTTACCATTGGCTCTGGTAACTGCACTTGCATACACATGTATGAGCTAAACTTTGACAATGAAGGTTGTATCAAAGTTTTGATACATCCTCTGTATGACAGATAGGCACCCCTATATATATTTGCTTACACAGTTTACCAAGAAAGAGGAGGAGGCCCACCTGTCATACAGAGACTGTGTCAAAGTTTTCTCCCACATGTATAAACATCGGAAATACAACAACTAATGCAATTTCAACAACGTGACATGATAGTAGTTTTTGCACGTCTCAAAAACTTATCAGCACCATCAACTCAAGTCCGAAAAACCAGTCAGTTGATGTTTTTTTTTTTTGAAGACCAAACATATACAATAAGCTAAGAGGGTATTGCCAACATGAATCTCTTGTCCTGACCAAATAAATAGAATTTGAAAATTAAGCTCCATAATCTCCAAATGTTAACCGCTTCGAGAAGAATCTCAAAATGGATATATCTACAATCACCGAGTAAATCAATGTTTCCATGTTAATTCCTCAAACAATCCAATGGTAACTCCAGTAACATTGAACAGTTAATAGTGATCTAAGGAGACAGATTTACATAACCACGATTTAGGTAGGACTTAATAACACCAATATGGTAACAGTTCCTGCTACAAAACCACCAATATGAATGATAAAAGTAACTTGAGGCACTTTCAAGTCTATGTGCACACTAACATACTGATCCCATAAATAGCAACGAACACTTTCAAGTCTTGTTATAATCCTTCAACGCTTCCAAAACGATCCTATATCTACCAGGACCTCCTAACTTTCTGAAATCATAAAAAACTGTGATCTGTAAGATATGTAAGTCATATAGAGTCATATAAGATACATTTCCCAGCCTTCTTCACAACATAGAAACATCAAAAGTTTTGCCTGAAACTATGACTTTTTTAATTCATTCACCATAGATTAATTTTTGATGTACAAGGCCCAACCTCAACAAAGGTAAAATATTTTGATGTGCAGAAAAAGGTTGTGGTTAATTTTGAGACTTATAGGAAACTGTTTCTGTAAAGAAATATCCTTCTACGACCTACAAGTCTTCTAGATATGGTCTTCATGGACCAAAGCATGAACCAGAAAAGCCTTAACGTGTTCAAATTGATTTACCCCAAGGTAGTCAAAGGCGCACTCGAGGCGCAAAGTGCACTTAAGGTGCGCGTCCGAGCAATGCGAGGATATATATATATATATATATATATATATATATATATATATATATATATATATATATATATATACCCTAAGTGCAAATGACCTCTAGCCTAGTGGTTAAGAGAGATGCATGTGGCCCGAGTGGTCAGGAGATCGATTCCCAGTGGGAGCGTTCGCCACAATTAACCTTCTTTCAAAAAAAAAATATATACCCTAAGTTTTAAGATATTCTTCAAGTGCTTTGTAAGAATAATTCCAATTAATAGGACTTGATTTCATCAAAAGATGGAAATGATATATATGAACTAAATTACTAATGTAAGAAATAAAACAAACAAATAGTGAGAATTTTGTTTGCAGGAACAATATAATAAAAAACAGTATGCAACAGTATACAAAATAAACATTATACAAAAACAGTAAAAAAGTAAATAAAAAAAAACAGTATAAAAAATATTATACAAAACAGTATAAAAAACAGAAAAAAGTATATAAAATAAAGTATTAAAGAAACAATAACAAAATGTCCCCGGGCGCACCTTAACCTTCATGTGCCTCAAGAAAAGGCACACCAAAGGAGCGCCTTACGAAATGTGCGTCGCCTGGACTACATTGAGGCGTTGTCCCTGCGCCTACGAGCAAGGCGCACCTTAGGCACGCCTGGGACGCGCCTTTGACTACACTGATTTACCCAAACTCATTCTCCACATGGCCGCGACTTGTATCTGAACATTTATATCAGAATGTACATCCAAAATGGAACACCAACATGTGAACCCCATATACTAGGTTAGCCTTTTAAAATACTAGAGCCAAAGAACATATTTTTTTGTACAATAAAATTCCAGTGTATGATTTATTTCAAAGGCCAGATTCTGATAATCTCCTCTAGGAGAAAGTACAGTTTAGTAAGAATGGCGTTGTTGACTACCAGCCAATCTAACATAACAGTGGAAAACAACACTAAGAAGAGTGTCTCTTCTTACTGAACCATGAACCCCATTATTCAAGCATCCTTTTTCTTACACCTTGAAATGACAATAACATACAAATCTATTAGTATCAGATAAGTCTCTCATACATGTTGGAAACAACATTTATTATATTTCAGGCAGGAGGTTCCTACTCTACTAATCCGCTAAAAGTCGGTCTTCAAGCAATCTCATCAGCAAGCTGATGAATGCAATGAAGGATCCTAACCAGCTATTCACCTCTTGTCAAGTAAGTATTCTCTGGATTTCTATCCTGCTTATACCCCCATAATCCATATCATTCAAAAGACCGGTTGTTCCCGTTACTTGCTCTTGAGTTTGAAGATAAGTGACTCGATACTCTTTGGCTCAATGGAATCTCATTCTTTTTCACTCTTTGGCTTAACGTGTCAGATATGATGTAATTTTCTATAACAAATTGTATCATCTTACCTCTTTGTCTCGACTCTTTATAGTCTAGACCCTAGCGGAACATGGAGGATGCTCCTTGGTTGCATGAGCTTAAATTGCATAACTAAAAGTAAAAGTAAAAGTAAAAGTAAAAGGTAGGTCTACCTACCTACCAACTGACGTTTAGATTATATGGCATGCCCATCTAATGCTCATTAGTTATCTTGGTTAGAAATTTGATGCCAATATAAGAATGTTAATGTCAAGTCAACAGCCGTTCATAAAATCTTGGCCAACTCTTTATGGTTCTTATCCCCATAGCCAACCCCTGTATAGGAGAAGGGCTTGAATGATGTCTGTTGCACACTCTTGTTAAACTACTTGAATTTGAGGAGAAGTGCCAGATATGGATGCCTAGCAATAAGAAAATTCAAGGCAAGGAACGTGCCAATTCCTTCTGGAAAAATATTAGTATATTGGGCTGCTAGTGGAAGCTAGCACTAAGAGAAACGAATCACCCTTCTTTTCCCAAAATCCCTATACAGATTCTTTTGTTGCTGAAATTCAGGGTTGTCCAGTTGTAACTTCTTATAGGAAGTACCAGGGGAGTCCCAAAAAACAGGTTGCAGATTCTAGGAACATCTCAAGGGTACATTTATTGCTAAATGCATTTTGTTTACATAATTTTAGCCACAAACATCAAGAAGAGTGCATGAAACCATGAAAAGGACGTTATCAATAGATGTTTTCTTCTGACACATCCTAAAGTTCACCGGTTGCTGTAACCAAGGTTCGCAGGATCGGTAACAGAATTGGTATCAGACCCTTTCTATGAGTATCGGGATCGACAGTATTGGCACTATCGGTGGTTTAGAGTACCAGAAATTTTTTATATCGAAAAGCAAGTAATTGCATATCCCATCAGTAGACAAGAATATGGTAGATTTGTAACCATAACACAGCCATGGAATCAGAGATAAGGCTTGCTTGATGTCTCTCTAATTATCTACTTCTTGATGACTTGAACAAGACATACAACTTATTAATCGCGTATATCATCGTTGCTCATATATAGACTTTTACCCAATTCTGTCAAAATGAAATTACCATCTAGAAACTATAATAGTACATCTTGCTAATTGGAAGAGGTCTGCAAGTGTAATCCCAATCTAGGCTCCATCATCAAAATAATGCAAATAATAAGTTACATATATGACCCAAAAAATCGGTTTTAAGGATGGTCCAGCATAAATCAGGTTCCATAAACAGCTCCTACATCAACAGTGCAATAAAATCAAGATTGGCTACTGAAATTATACGAATTTTAGTCTCTCTATTAGAAGTGTACAATCATGAGAGGTTTTTACTTTACCACATCATTTAATTAGATATTGAACCAATAGAATTATAGAACAAGTTAGTCTCAGCACCCAGTATAACCAAATACTACAAACAAATTTATGCTTCACTATTATAATCCCACTACCAATCACACACTTGACACAAACCTGAGAAAATAATTACCGAATAAAGCAATAGGTCAACTAAAAAACACTGACCAAAGAAGTCCTTAGGGAAATAGAACATCAACTACTACTTATGGTTATGGATGGCAAATAAAGCAATCATTAGTCACTAACAGCCTCAGTTCATAAATAAGGCTCTAATGGGAGTAAAACCATACACTAACCAAGCAAAGCAGTCAGCATTAGCAATTGATACTACGAACAGCGAGAGAATTAGAATCATATAAATATATAACAATTCTCAGGATATCTATGACGTTTTGGTTTAGGGACGGTTCTTCTCCGGTCCAAACCTCGTCTGAAATGCATTTTAAGAGGATTTTAACTACACCGTTGTGTGATCTAATTATTAATCAAAAATGGGAATTCGGCCATGGGGGCATAGTAGAATAGTTCAATACATCCTCAAAGCTCATCAAAAATCTACAGATAGCGGCAATGGCTTTAACATAGTGTCTTAGGGCCTGCTTGGCAATTGTTGGGGTAGTGGCTATAAGGTGTTTTTAGAGTAACGGTTACGAGAGGTCCGGTTTGGGATGATTTTAAGTAGAGGCTTTTAAGCCAGTACAACCCATGTTTGATAATTCATTAACGAGCAGTTCTGAAAGTATTTTATACAAAAATAAAATTACATATATAAACAAAAGCTCTCCCAAAGTTTTATTTCGGATGGCGAAGTCTTCTTGATACATGATTCTTAGAGATATCTTTATGAGTGTGTATCATACAGTGTAAGTCTTCGGTAATAACCAAATAGGATTTATAAGAATGATCGTATGGATAAAGATAGTCATTATAAGAATGATCGTATGGATGAAAATATGAAAAAGTATAGAAAAACATGATTTTAAAAATTCATCGGAGGTAGTAGTCATAGTTTGGAGGAATTAGAAAGAGAAACAAAAATAAGAAAGAGGAAATAGGGTATTGTATTAGTAGTTATAATTATATTTTTTTTGTAAGGATATAAATGGAATAAAATAATAAAAATCCTAAAAAATCCACCGATTTTGGGTGTTTATAAAGACACCAAAAATTACACTACACCGGCTTTGAGGAGGTTTTGAGCCGACCAAAATCAGTGCCTCAAAAAATGACCAAGCAGAGGTTTTTTAAACACTTCATAAAGGGCCAGCTCAAAAAAGTAAGACTCACAGTATCAGTATCGGAATCGGTATTGGACCGTTCCTATGAGTATCGGGATGGGCAGTATCGGCGGTTTCGGTTCGAAGTATCGGAATATTTTGGTATCGAAAGCAAATAATTATTAACATTTTAGACATTATATTTTATACATTTACGCATAATTTTAAGTATTTCTAGTGTTGTTTCTTAGCAGTTTTCAAATAGAATGGAATAGTAGTCACCATTGCCTATTGGTTTACATACGATAGATAAGTTTTTTTTTTTTCTTTTAGATACTTTTACAACCTTACTATGCTTATACACCCTTGCTGATTGGTCTTTTCGTTCAATTTTCTTTGTCGAATTGACCGGAAAAGAGCCCTAATATCGGTATTGATTAGTATCGAATATCGGTCGGTATCGGATTGGGGCATGCCAAACCGTGTCGATATCGGTTGTCTCGGATCGGTATCGGCCGATACTGCAAACTTAAATACGTTGCCAAGTAGACCCATAAACTTCAACACATCCTTATCATTCTGAACCAATTGTTATATCTAGCAATTCCTTTCTTAAGTAACACAATTAACAAAAATGATTACAAAACGAGATCCATGAATTCACAGTAAACAAGAAGCAATCACACAACACAAACTCAACAACATCCTTAGGGCGAAAATAATATTTCCCACGTAGCGTAACATGAATGCAAGCTCATGATCCAATCATTATTTGAGAAGAGAAGAAAAAAGAAGAAGAATAGAGGGCTGTGATGAGCAATTACAGCGAGGAGGCCTCCGCTCTACTTCTTCTTGTAGCGCTCGACCTCTCCTTCGTTGGGGAAGAACCCCATGAGCCTCCCGGCGGAGTTCTGGTACGCGTACATGAACCCTCCCATGACCCCGATGAGCCCTCCGGTCACCATCGACGGCCCCCGGATGTTGGGCTTGATCCCTGAAATCACAAGCACCACCGATCAAAACCCTAACCCTAGAAAAAGGGAGAGGGGAGGGGAGGGGACTTGCCGGAGAGGTATCCGACGGTGACGGAGACGGCGGTGAGGGTCGAGAGGCGGAGGTAGTCGAGGGCGCTGAAGTTGGCGACGGTCTTCGTGAACGGAGGGTTCCGGTCGATCACCGGATACTCCGGCTTCACCGACGCAGTTATGTCAGTGTTCATCCCTTTTTTTTTTTTTTAAATTTTCTTGCACTTGATCTTTTTTCTTTTTCTCATCCTACCAAGTTGCACTTAAATAATTTGGAACCAGTGGTGTCAAGTGTGCCGGGCCTGACCGGACCGGACCGGACCGGCTCTCAGGTCCATGCACTATAACAAATCGGACCGGACCGGACCGGACCGGACCTGATCTAAGGGGAGGAATCTGAGCACATTCCGACATGTGGCCCACGACACAGTAAATTTCGGACCAGATCGAACTTAGGCTTTGCACAGGAGTCGGAGTCTCATATCCAGGGGCGGACGCAGGAATTCAAGAGAGGGGGGTCGGTCTTAAACATAAAGAGTGTAAAAATAAAATCACATTCTAAAAAACACAAGATAATTTTCAAAACACATACATGTGTTCATTGAATAATGTCATACAAAACACAAGATAAGTAATCTCAGATTACAACAACTAATTTTATATTACAATACTCCTCTGCGATTGCACATCTTTTGAAATCGTTGAATAATGTCTTCATTGCTTACAGTTTCAGACATGTCTTTCTCAATATAAGCAATCAAACAGTCATTCATAAACTCATCTCCAAGTCGATTGCGTAGCTGAGTCTTGATAATTTTTATAGCTGAAAATACTCTCTCGACAGTTGCTGTTTGCGACGGGTAAGGTCAATGCCAACTTCATAAGCATAAATACCAATGAATATTGTCGATGCCTCTTGGTTTGAACCATTTTTCTAGCAAGTCCACTAATACCTATAACATCAGAAAACTGCTCGCTGGTACGGACGTCCTCAATATTGTTTGAAAGTTCATAGCCAAGACATGAAATACCATCTTCATCAAAATCAGAGGGGTAAAACTCAGCAAATCGTATTAACTTATCCATATCAAATGCTGAGAAAGAATCGGCTGGATCAAGACATGACATACACAACAACAACTCTGTATTCACCTCGGTAAATCGATTACTCAACTCTTGAAGTTGTAAATCTATAGCAGAGTAGAATAATTCAACACGATAATAGTGAAGATTTGTGCATTCTTCAACATTACGACGTGATCTTCCATGAACTTCAAACACGACTTCCATGTTTGGGATTCCGATTCCATATTTTGTACAAAATAACGATATTTCATTCAACAATGATTCATATCCACCATCTCTCATTCTTTGGAGTGTTTGCTTTGTTATTTTCACAATATTCATAGCATTAACAATGTCTTGGTCTTTTCATTGTAATGCTTGTGACAAGTCATTAGTAATTTCCAAGATCATTTTCATTAAGTGTAAGCAGAAGACAAATTGAAAAGATTGAATTCTCTCACATAGATCATCTGCTTGAATTCTGTGAGCTACCTCATGTGCATCTTCTCCTATAACCAAAAGCACATCGATCACTGAGTAAAATAAGTTAATCAAACTCACTATTGTGCCAAAATGGAACCCCAACGAGTATCGTCCGGTCGTTGCAATGTTGTTTCTTGATTCAAACCTCTTCCCGTCAATATTTCACCATCCCCAATTCTTTGAATAAGCTTTTCAAATTGTTTCTCTCGAAGAAGATCTCTCCGTTTGCAGGATGTCACGACCCGGTCCCAATTTCTTGGGTCGAATCGGATCATGCCCAGCCTGCACCGTTGTTGAGACGGCGACAGTAATCTGTATCAAGCAGTGAAACACATGCAGTTAAAATTCTAACGAAATATAAAAACATTTTTTATATTCAATTTGGAAAGCCTGAAATACAACAAACATTAATACAGCATTCAATTATTACACTTGTTTCCAAAAGAAAAATAAATACTAATCCAGCTCTTAAGATTCTGGGGTTCCAAGTTCTGCGGGACCAGAGTTAGACATCAGATCCTCGATGACGCAATCACCTAAAAATGTTGGTCTCCAGTCAGGAGGGAGCAAAGTACAATTCATGATAATCCAACAATTGAAATAATAATAGAGTTATGCACTTTTAAACAATTTGAAATAAATAGTTCTTCAGCAGTTAAAATATTGTGATGTGAATAGGCAATGAATATGACCGGATTGGGTTGTACAGTTGTATCCTATTGATACGATATGGCTTATCCTCGTGTGTACGAGGGGTAAGCTAACACAGTCAGTATACTACTTTGGATGTGGTCATACTCATTACACTACTCCCCCAGTACCTAACAGTCAATCAGTCACTGCTCTCAGAGAGAGTTCCGTGTTTCATCGTGGTTTAAACTTGCAATAAAACGATTACTAAATAATTGGTAAACTAACACAAATTGTACTTGCCTTGATTACTACTGGATTGAGATGTCTGAACCGAAGAAGATGTCAAGTATGTTCTTGAAATCCTACAATTTGAAAATTCTATCTTAGAACCAATGTTGTACCATATCTAGTTGAAATATCTAGAACAGAACCCTAGTCAAATTTTAGTTTTATTTACAACTCTCCTTAGAGCGCGCTTATCGATGTTAGTTACTATCTGAAGAAAAGTCAATTTAACTTTGTATTTGGAAAAACTCGTAGTTATTGATTTACTTGGTAAAACTTTGTATTTTGTATTATATATAAAATTAATATTTTTCTTTAAATGAGAAAACGTGAATTTGCAATAAACTTGTAATTTCCTATTTATTTTATTGTGAGAAAATGATATTTAAATTTTTATTAAGTAATTATATTATCATTTTACGTTTTACGTCAATCAACCAACCAGAAATAAAATAAAATTTACAATATTATAAAACCACAGATAATAAATAAAAGATGGGCTTATGTCCTTACAGACCATTTTACATAAATTGAAATAAGAGAAAAGGTTAGTTAGCTCTAAATAATATCCTGCACTTTAATTACTAAAACAAAATAAATAAATTAAAATAAATATTATTATGAGTCTCAGACTTGGTCCAATCGTCAGAAAATTAGCTAATGCCTCAACGTCCGGCCTGACCGGTTTCGTTTACATTTCGCTAGGACCCATGAACCGGTACGGTCGTCCCCCAAATCCAATTTACAAAATATTTTCCGAAAAAACCGATTTAAAAATTCATTTCTAAAGTTTTATAGAAATTTGGACAGCATTCCCTCTATATTCGGGATAACCCAAAACTGGGAAAATGCTCCAACAATTCCAACAAATATCCCAAACCAGGGAAAGACCCATAAATTCTATTCCACCACAATATTAATATAATATCAAATCCACAAAATATGCTTCTGAAGAACATTCGAAAAACCCGAATTGAAAATCGGAAAACCCGAGATGAACCTCGGAAAACAAAAGCTCTAATATTTCTAACTAAAAATACCAAAAATCTCATAACCTATCCAACAAATGTTCGAAAATTCTGAATTTAGAAATAATATGAAAATCAAAGGAAAACAACATCACAGAACATGATTCCGAAAATTTCGAAATCGAAACGTACCGAATCCGAATTCCTAGAACGGAATCGGGGACCAAATTCATCATCAACAATACCGAAAATGGAACGGGACAAAGGAATTATACCTTGGGTTGCTCGGCTAGAGCTCTCCGATGGTAAAATTGGAGAAAACGAAATCCCACGAACTCGAAAAAAATCCCAAAACACACGGACAGCGGGATCGGGGCCATGAGAAACCAAAACAGCGGATCGGGAATGGCAGGGGGTCGACGGCGTCGGGGCGAACGCGGACAAGGGCTCGGGACCGGAGGGGCACGCAGGGGCGGGGTTCGATGGCCGACGGTCAGGGGCTGTCGAAGGTCGGAAAGGGCCGCGCAGGGGGGTCCGTCGGCGGGTGGCCGCGGAAACCACAGCGACGGGGCCGCTCAGGAAACTGGCACCGAAGGAACGCGGCCGGGAGGCTCTGGCCTCGGGCGAAGAGCGCTGGATCGGCGCCGGAGATCACCGGAAGGGCGCTACCGGGGTCGCCGAGGGCTCGGGTCGCCGGCCAGGGGCTGTCGGCGGACAGGGACAGCAGCGGCGGGGACAGGGCCGCCCAGGTCGGGCTGGTGCGCACGGCCGCGGGGAAAGCGGCGGCCGGGGCTAGTCGTCGGTGGGGCGTCGGCCTCGGGAGGGTGGCGCCGGGTTGGATCGGGTTCGCCGATGGGCTCGGGCGGAGGCCGGCGGTCAAGATCGGCTCTGGAAACTCGGGCTAGGGTTTGGGTTGAGGAAAGGGGAAATGGAGTGTGATGGAGAGATGAGGGAGAGGGTTTTTTATAGGGGATGATGGGGGTTACAGAAGTTTGAAGGAGAAGTCGGCATTAGGGAGCCGAGGAGTTGCCGGAGCGGCCGTTCGGGAAGGGGTTCGGCCAAGACGCTGATGGAATAAATGGAAATGGGAGAGAGAGTTAAAGAATTTTTTTTTAAAGGAAAATGTTAAAAAAAATTTCTTTATGAAAGCTCAATAAATATTATATCAAATAATATTTCAACTAATGATTTCGAAAACCAAGATTTGCTTGGATTCGAACTTGGGTTCGGAAACAGGTCCGGGACTCGGGAACGGGTTCGGGACAGGTCTGCTCCAACTCAATATTCCAGAAAATAATTTTTTCTAAAATATGAAAATGGTAATAATTAAATAGCAACAATTATAAGTAAAATTTTTACAGGTTTTGACTAAACTCTAAAATTTCCAGAAATAATAATTTAATTTAATTTGTAATAAATAAAATAACACTAAATAAATTAATAAAAATTACTTGTTTCACACAGGAAGCTCCAACAACATTTGACAAAAGTGCTACAATATCGAAGAATGCACCAATCTTTGTATGATTTTTAGCAACAGCTACAAGTGTTAGTTGTAATTGACGAGCAAAACAATGAATATAATGGGCAGCTGGATTCTCCATCATAAACAAAGCTTTAATTAAGACCATGGAACTCACCTCACATATTGCTCGCTCTATCATAACCTTGTCCACGAATACTTGATAAACTCAGTCCATGACAAGAAAAGAAGGCCTCGATAGCTTTCTTAAGTGATAAGGCAGCTGACATGTACAATACCAAGAAAGCGCTCAACTATGCATCCTCTGTCATCCACAAAACGTAAAGCAACCGCCATTTGTTCTTTCACAGAGATATCTCGTGCCTCGTCAACTAGAATAGCAAACAAGCCATCACCAACCTCTCTAATGATTGCATTTGTAGTCTCACTTGCAATGGCACTAACAATATCTTTTTGAATTCTAGGCGACGTCAATTTATGATTTTCGGGAGCATTCTTCAATACAACATTGTTGATTTCTTCATTGTGGTTGGCAAGAAAGTTTAGGAATTCAAGAAAGTTACCCAGATTTTCTGAATTCTCAGATTCATCATGACCACGAAAAGCCAAACCTTGACTCAAAAGAAACCTAATGCAATCAATAGAGGCAGTCAAGCGAATGCGATAATCTGCTTGAATTTGTTGGAATTGATTAGACAAGCAAACTTCTATGTGTTGTCGTTGAAGTAATAGATCACTGCAAGCCCTTGAACATTGATTATGAGTACAATTATGGGCTCCAACATAAATACTAAACCGGCTCTTCATCTTCCAATTTCTAAATCCCTCTCCAACAAATGCATCACCATCGCCTTGGTGTCCGTAGTTGGGCTTGAATAGATAACAAACCAAACAATAGGCAACATCTTTTGATATGCTGTACTCCAACCAATCATACTTTCCAAACCAAGCACCAACGAAACTGCGATTGACTCCAGAAAATATTGTTTCCGAAAAATGATGATTTCTGGGTTGACATGGTCCTTTTTGTAGATACCACCGTCGGACATTCTCCCTGTCATTAATGTCATACTCATGGATATTCTTTCTTAATCCAGGATCGGCAGGGAGCTCATTCAAGTCTATAATACGAGTGGCCAGAGGGAGAATGGGATTAGGAGTGGAGTGATGAACGTCTTGTTGATTTCTAGAAGACGTACTCTCATTTGCAGACTTTGGCGTTGACACCTTAGAAAAAATCTTTGCATCCTGATCCTGGAGTAAATAAAAGAGAAGCTAGTTGAAAATCAATAACCTAATTTCTAAATGTACTAACCTAATTCCTAATTCTGGTAAAACACGTAGGATTTAAGCACTTTGAGCACTGATTTTTGTCCTAATTTTTTAGCACTGATTTTTGCCCTAATTTTGAGCACTGATTTTTGCCCTAATTTTTTATCACTGATTTTTGTCTTAATTTTTGCTAAAACTTACCCTAATTTTTGCCCTAAAATCCTTTTAAAAAAGTGGTTTCTTATCCTGATTTTTGCTAAAACTTAAAAATACTAAGTTTAGGGATTTTTATTTGAGTGTGAAATAATAAGATAAAGAGAGAGAGAGAAGAGAGTCAGAGATGTACCTCCTCCTCTTCTTCTTCTTCTTCTTCTTCTTCTTCGTTGGATGTTTTTCTTCTTCTTTTTCTCCTTTTCTTCTTCTTCTTTGGAAGACTTCATTTTCTTCCTTTTCTTCTTTTCTTCTCACTTCTCACAGGCCAGAGCTGCTGCAACCTTGCGTGAGTCATGAGTGGTTGAGAGTATTTTTTTTTCTTCTTTTTTTTTCTTTTTTGGAATTGAATGGGGTCACCGCCAGAGCTGCTGGCTCTGCTGCAATCTTGCTGGCTGTGTGCATTCATTTGCTTTTAAATTTTTTTTTTTCTTTCTGAAACTGAGTGGGGTCACGTGACCCCACTTGTCCCAAGCTGGGTCCGCCCCTGCTCATATCGGAACGCGTCGGACCTCGTATCAACTGACGTTTCGAATAAAGTTTAGGATGACAGAAGATGATTGTTGAAAGTTTTTTGGACCTTGCAATATGAATGAAGCAGTTCCAGGAATATTTGAAGAACGTGAAGCTATTAGAAGTTAGAACGGCTTCACTAGAAAGTTTGAACATGTTTTATTTACTCTAAAACATGTGTTCGTCTAATATCTTATAATTGACATAAGAACTTCTTGTTTGGTGGATATTGTTATGATTATTCTCCTGGAAAGGTATGGGAATAATATAATAATCTTTAAGTCAGGAGAATAATTTTTTTGTTATGTCTAATATTATTCTAGAAGTTGAATCGCTTAAACCTTTGACGGTCACAAGGTACTGAAAAGCGAAAACGTGTTGGGATGTACTCAGATGACCATCCAAAATATATTAATAAATAAATTAAATAGAACTCAAGACGAACAAAAATGTTTCTGCGATCCTAGATCTAATTAATCATAAAATATTTATTAATTAATTGATTTTAAATGGTCAACACGGATCAACGGTCATCGTATCCAAATTCTAAGTTGAACATTTGAATCCAAACGTTAGTTTTCGTATTTCTCTAAGATCAAAAGTCTAATTAAAAAAACTCACATTACTGCTCAATGTTAAAAGTGTTACAATATCTTTATTTATTCTTATAGCAAACTTAGGGTTAAGCGTCCTGCTTATTTTAGCATAGCACTCTCCGAAAAGACCCCTTTCTGACATACATTTAGGACATGGATACAAATACATATACGAATACAGACACAGTTGAGGCACATAATACATCCTCTTGATCAAGCAGCGGTAACAACAATCTTCATCCCGGCTTGGCAGTGACCGGCGTAGCTGCATATGAAGTAGTTGGTCCCTTGCTCAGAGTGACACGATCGTTGTCCGACGAGAGCACATTGGCATTGTTGGGAGCAGCACAACGTTTGTAGCCAACACCACTAATAGGCACCACGTTGTGGATCGCAGAAGTCTTAGTGGTGTGAGAACATGGAGAGATTGATCGTTACTTTTTAAAAGTAAGCACTTGCAATGTTAAAAAAATATAGAGAGTGGTAGGTGTAAAATTCCTTAGCCTTCTTTTGATTTCATACTCCCAACAACCCACAAACTAATCCAAAGGTAACGGCTATTATTTTAAAACCTTGAAAAGTATGGTTATAATCAAACGTGAAGAATGAATCAATAATTAATTAATGTATTATTTGAGCATGAAAACCTATCGAGAGCTTCTTCATAAGTGCTTTGATCAGACGTATCCGCAAAATTAAGCTCTTCATATTGTGTGTATATATATACTCTCCACTTGATCTCAAAGTGGCTTCTCTTTTAAAAGCCGACTGCAGTGCATATAAACATCATGAGCATGACTAGTGCTTATGATCAACTTTTTATTTTTTTATTTTTACAGTGATGATCACCTTTTCATTTTGAAAGACTGAAGGAGTTCATATGATAGTCATGTGATTGACTTCCACAATTCATGGAATTGAAATTCCCTCGTAAAGGGAGTACATTTTTGTTTTTCCTCAGACCTTGAGATCAAGGTGTGGAAATTCACTTGATCAATATCTAGGTCAGATTCGATGCAACTTAACCATAGATTCGCAATGCGAAGTTTGAGCAATTGCGCTCGGATCTACGTGCTAACACGAAGGAGCAACAATTTGGAACTAGATACTAAGATTGATTAGGTTAGCACTAAATCTGACACTGGCGGAGCCAAAATAGGACAAATTGGGTCATGTGACTCCATATATCTATACACAGAGGGATATATATATATATATATATATATATATATATATATATATATATATATATATATGAAAGATGTGTTAGGGTTTGCAAGCGGAGCATCTCAGCCGCGCGGTGATACGGGACCGCCGGGCGTGGCGGAAGAACCAGGTGATCCACCCCCGAGAGACGAGGGGGGCGGGTGGACCACTGTGGAACGCCGACGCCGCCCGAGCCAAACAGGGCGCCGCGAGCGAGTAGGAAATAGGAATATGGCGCAGAGGATTCCTGGAGAGGGCCGACCTGTGCCGGCTAGGCCGCAGGGTGCAAACAGACGGCCGGAGGCTCCCTCTCCGGCGGGAGCAGGGAGAAGTGATCGAGCAAGAACGGGAGGAAATATTGTAGGCTCGCCGAGGAAGGAGATGAATACTTCTATTAAGATGGGCGAACCTCAACCTAGATCGGCGTCGATCTCTTGGGCAGATTTATGCAAACCAGCCACAGTCCAAGAAGAAGTAGAGCTACAATATGTCGAACCGAGGGTGATAGATGGACGGAAAGTTGTGGATATCACGGCAGATGACATAGAGGAGACTTCGGCAAATTGGAAAAAACACTCTCATATTGTACGTAATGGGGAATAAACCCTATTATGGACAATTAAAGGCATACGCCCAGAGAGTATGGAGGCCAAAAGGGGAGATGGAGATCTTTTCCAGAGAAAACGGGTTCTATTTCATCAAGTTCGATCTTGCCGAGGACCTGGAGAAAGTGCTAGAAGGGGGTCCGTGGACGTTCGATGGAAGACTCGTCGTGCTAAAAAGATGGTGCCCAGAATCTTGCTTCGAAAAAGATCGACTCTCGTCGGTTCCAGTTTGGATCAGATTACCCTGGCTATCTCCGCAGTTATGGAGCACGCCGACAATCATGAAAATTGCCAGTATGATTGGTAAGCCGCTTCGAACAGATATCCTTACAGCCAAACGAAAACGCCTATCGTTTGCTAGGGTGTTTGTCGAGATCGAAGTCACTAATGAACTACCAAGACGGGTTGAACTAATACTGCCAAACGGTGAGATGATGTGGCAACATATTGAGTATGAGTGTGTCCCGCCGTCGTGCGAGAAGTGTAGGTGTTTTGGACATGTCAGATTACACTGTCATGAGGAGGAGAGCCCTATGGAGGAAGAGGACCAAACAAATAACATCCCTACAGTGGATGGCACAAAAGACAGGAAGATGGTGCAGACCCAAAGAACCAAGGAGGCGATTGAGAGGGAGGAGATGGAGGAGGATCATCCTTGTGCCACACAACAAGGTGAAGAAGCATCAGGCGGTCATGGATCTTCAATGCTCGGTAAACGCCAAGTTCCGGAACAAGAGGGGGTTAATGAGGGGTATATGCCATTAACCATGGGAGAGCAGAGGATAGTAGGCGAGTCTCAGAGAGTCAGAAACCTCATGGACTTGGTACACCTACCAGAAGACAAGGGCCAATGGGAGGAAGATATAGGCGAAAGAGTGTCGAAGTTTGTCCGGATCTTTGGAGACGGGAATAGGGAACAGCCACGCAGGATAATATACGGGGACACGTATGAAGGAGAACACGCATAGGGGAAAGATCTTACCAGGAAGAACCCACTATGGCTCGCCAAACTGAAAGGAGCTAATCCAGAAGGAGGTGATAAGAGAGGTAAGTCGAGTACTACCGACACAGGAAGGATTCAACCTCAACGTCCGGGGGAGGGTCTGCGGAACAAGGAGGACGGGTCCAATATTCATCAATGACCATTCTAACGTGGAACGTTAGGGGGGCTAACTCGATTGGTAGGTGGAAGGAAATTCAGCAGTTGGTGAGAAGTTCTAAGAGTTCGATAGTGGCGATATTAGAGAGTAAAATTAAAGATCCGGTCAGAATTCAGCAGAGAATTCCAGACAATTGGAAGGCAGCTGACAATCTAGTCCAAGGAGGGGCTGCGAGGATATGGGTTATGTGGGATAGCCGAATCTGGAAGGGAAGGGTTCGATGTTCCTCGGAACAAATGACAGTTCTTGATCTCACTAATAAAGGTGGATTGGAAATTATCGTTGGGGCTGTGTATGGGCACAACGATAGACGCTTACGAAGCAGACTTTGGGAAGATATAATCAAAATCTTCGGTGAAGTAGGCAACCAAACCCCCCTGCTCTTCAGCAGGGATTTTAATGCCATCCTAGCTGCTAACGAGAAGGAAGGTGGTAGACCAATGCCACCCAACCTTCTGGCAGATTTTCAGAATTGCATTTCAAGTTCGGGTTTACTTTTCCTGAAAAGAATGGGACAGGTGTGGACATGGAACAATAGCTCGATTGATAATCGGGTATTCTGTCAACTGGATAGAGCGCTTGGCAACCTGAGATGGATAGCGACGTTCCCCCAAGCCAGGGCGGAAGGTCTACAGAGGGGTACCAGCGATCATGCCCCTATACTGGTGCGCCTGGTACATACTCACAAGCTTGGGAGGCGACCATTCAGATTTTCTAATGCTTGGAAGCTTATAGAGGGCTACGACGATGCAGTACACAAGGGACTGCAGATAGATGTTATGGGCACCCCCCAATTCCGACTCATCCGGAAGCTCAAGCGGGTGAAGCAGGAACTCCGGGCTTGGAACATGAGGAGACCACATCAGTCGATAGATGTTAAAGCCAAGCAATTACAGCAAGTGCAAGATGGGATGCTCACGTCCCCATTCGATCAGGATTTGGCCCGTAAGGAGGCGAGTCTTCAAGAAGAAGTACGTCGGCTCCGATTCCAGAAGAAAATTCATTTGAAGCAGCGAGCCAAGTGTGTGTGGCTCAAGGACGGGGATCGCTGTTCTAAATTTTTCCACGCAACGGTGAAGGCGCGCCAACATCGGAACTCGTCGGCCCCTCTAATAAATGCTGACAGCTCAGCCACTGCTCAGCCTGAGCAACTGAGCGCTGATGCTGTTAATTACTTCACCGAGTTGTACAATTCAAATGAGATCGAAGAACAAGGGCCGGTGGTTATATACAAGAGAATGGTCTCAGAGGCCGGAAACGCCAGGCTTCGGAGGAAAATTCAAATGGAGGAGATTGAAAATATTATTAAGAGTGCTGATCCGGACAAGTCCCCTGGCCCAGACGGGTTCAATGCAACGTTCTTCAGGCATCATTGAAGTAGTAGAAGATTTTTTCGCTACCGGTCGTCTCATCCGAAAGCTCAATCATACTTTTCTTGTGCTCATCCCCAAGAAAGATGGCGCTACGGAACTAGGAGATTTTCGCCCTATAGCCTGCTATAATTTTATTTATAAAATTATTACTCATATCATGTGTAACAGGATGTAGGACATCATGCAAGAGCTCATCTCGGCGAACCAGGCAGCATTTGTAAAGGGGCGGGCTATTGCAGAAAACTGCCTTCTCGCCCATGAACTAATCCGAGACTTTAACAAGAATGGAGGGCAGAAAGGGTGCATCAAACTAGATTTACGAAAGGCTTACGACACAGTGAATAGACGATTCCTATGCAGGATTCTCCACGGCATGGGTTTCGACCAATGGTGGATCGACAGAGTTGCTGAATGTATTACCATTCCTTCTTTCTCAGTGATGATGAACGGCCAACCATATGGCTATTTCGGCAGCAGTTGCGGATTGCGGCAGGGTGATCCTTTATCCCCTTATTTATTTACTATCGTTATGGAGTACTTTACTTGCCTGCTTGATGTGGAGGTCCACAGGGAAACATTACGCCGCTATTCTGCCGGATTAGTCCAGTTGTTTCTCATCTTATCTACGCTGATGATCTTCTGGTTTTTATGGAACCTACTGAGAAGGGAGTTACTGCGCTTAATCAGGTACTCGAGGAGTTCAGGAAGAAGGCGGGCTTGGCACTCAATAGGAACAAGTCTCAGTTATTCTTTAGCAAAGATTGCCCGCTACAAGTCTACTGGTCGGAATGACTTAGGATTGAACAGGGGAACTCTTCCGGTGCGGTATCTTGGCATCCCCCTCTCTATTAATCATGTCTCTAATATGGATTGTATGGGGCTAGTTAGTTATGTCCAAAACCGGTTGGAAGGGTGGCAGACACAACTCCTCTCCTTTGGTGGGAGAATTGAGCTGGTACGCTCAGTGATCGCAGGTTATTGGTTCCAGGCCGTCATCATCCCGAAGGGAACCTTAAAAGAGATTGAACGATTGTGTGCTAATTTTGTCTGGAAAGGGGGTCTACATACTATTGTCTGGGAGGAACTCTGTCAGCCAACGGAGGAGGGGGTATAGGGCTTCCGTCGCTTAAGAATTTAAGTGAGGTGGCAAAACTAAAAATGGCTTGGAAATTCTTGACGGGTAATTCCTTATGGGCAAACTGGATGAGATCAAGGTATGCTTCAAATGACAACTTCTGGGTTATGTCACATAGTAACAACTACTCCGTCCCTTTCAAAAATATTTTAGCTCAGCGGGAAATGCTGAAGTCTTGTATTTCTAGAGTAATTCGGAACGGGGGTGTGACAAGCTTGTGGAAGGACCCGTGGCTCGAAAAAAGAGCTTCATAGATCGTTTGGGGTGGCCTACTTATGAGATGGTCGGACAGGATGTCCAACTTAGCAACATCATAGAAGGAGGAGTATGGAATGTGACAAATCGACACATTCAACAATGGTTTGGAGAAGAAATTGGTTAAGTGCCTATTATAGCTGAAGATGGAGAGGACCAATGGGTGTGGGATGGCGCTGTTGAAGGCGGATTCATCCATAGTTTGGCATACGAGAAACTGTTTGTCGTCTCTCCGGCAGTGCCATGGGCGGACGTGGCTTGGGTCAGGGGGGCAGCGAGCAAGTGGAAGCTGTGTTTGTACAAGTCTATAAGGGATAGACTGCTTACTAAAGAGCGGTTAGTGCGTATCGGTGTTCATATTCCTGACATCAGATGTGTGTTATGCGGAGGGAGCAATGAAACTCAGAACCATCTTTTCTTCGAATGCTCTTTCTCGGATGAGCTGTGGCACTTATACAGAAGAAGACTGGGCTTACCAACCAGAAGGCAGGCGGCGATTATGGACGTGGTTGACAAGATTCGACAAATGAGAAATCAAAGACAGAAGTACTGGGAGGTCCGTATTCGACTTCTCGCCGTCACGTGGCACATTTGGCGGGAACGTAATAATCGAATATTTGAAGGCAGAGTTAACACCTTAACTGGGCTCCTCAATAATATCAACTCTGATCTACAGACGATGGAGGCTGGTATAGGATGAGGCTGGACTTATTATGTGGGGTGTGCTTCATCAGGTGTCGGGTTAAAGCTTTGTACATGGGAGTAGCTATTGGGAGGGCCTATATGGCCTCCGATTTGTAAAGATTGTTACAATTTTAATAAAGAAGAACCTTTTGCTTCAAATATATATATATATATATATATATATATATATATATATATATATATATATATATATATATATATATAAGAAATGTTCTAAAATCCGTCGGATGGTTTCATATTATGAACCAACTTATGTTATAATTGTTGGATTTTGATTACAAGGCTGAGATTTAAGATAACCGTTGGATTTGAATTATAAGACTATATATAAGATCTAAGATAACCGTTGGATTTGAATTACAAGACTATATATATATATATGGGAATATATATATATATATATATATATATATATATATATATATATATATATATATATATATGGGTCGTTCTACAATACATCTCCTGGAAAATGATGTATCGATACATCCCAAATCTGGACCATTGGATGTTGATCCAATTATTCGGATTGAATAATAGAGTAGAAACATCATTTAATGCTGATTTTGACTTTTGACCTGTTGGTAACTTGCTTTAGCAGCTCATTCTTCACTTCTATTTTTTCAATGAGCACCCTAAATTAACTCATATTTACTCTCTCTTTCGTTCATCCAATTTAATATTTTGTGCATCAACGTATAAATTCCGTAATTTTTTTTGGTTACAGGCCGTGGTGGTGGTGGTGGTGGTGGTGGTGGTGGAAAGAGAAACGGAGATGAAGAAGGAAATAAGAATCGGTCCGGATCGCGTTGAACGTCGTCGAGCCCTCATAGAACAACGAGGAGTACCAGCTGCGTCGAGAAGAATCGGTCCAGTTCGCGTCGGACGTCGTCGAGACCTCCTCGAATAAGGAGAAGTACCAGCGGCGCCGCTTTAATTTTACTGTCCATGCCATTGTCAGAAATTTTATTTTTCATCTAACAATTTAATATTTTGTTAATAAAGCTACATGTCATGGTGGTGGTGGTGAACTGAGGAAACCTACTTCTGAGGTCGGATGGATCATCTGCTCACATATTTAAAAAAAATCTATATTGATCGGACAAAATATTTTTTTTACTTTTCTAATGATAATATTGTCGAAGAGAATATTTTTTTTGGACGGAGAATGGCCATTCTATTTGCTTTTAACACGGAGAATGACCATTCTCAAGAAGAATGGCCATTCTCAAGGAGAATGGCCATTCTCCGTTCCTTTAACATGGAGAATGACCATTCTCCTTGTTTTTAAAATGGAGAATGGCCATTCTCCGTTCTTCAAAGCGGAGAATGGTCACTCTCTGTGCTTTTAACAAAGTATGGTACATTTAGGATTGGAAATGTTCAAGTATCTCATATTTTTTTCACCAAATATTTACAGTATTTTTAATATCATTTACCAAAGTATATTCATTTAATATTAAATCATGTTCAAGAAAATATAAATATTATTTTATCAGGCTTCCACTATATGGCTGCATAAAATTTCTTGCGAGTGTTTGAATATAATTAACCTACTATCCAAGAGAATTTTTCTTACATTACATTACGCATTACACTGGCATCGAATTCATACTGATGGCATCGATGTACTGATGGCAATAACAAAGGATAAACAGGAAGGATTACAATTTTGCTTCAGCAATAACAAGGGATGAACATGCAGGATTATAATTTTGCTTCAGCAATAACAAGGGATGAACATGCAGGATTACATTATGCATTACACTGGCATCGAATTCATACTGATGGCATCGATGTAATAATTTTTTACAGAAAGCAAAACATATTACAATCAAATAAAGTTTTAGTGATCCTAGGAATGCATCCGTAATGAGGCCATCTGTAAACCCTAGGAATGCACCCAGGACTCATAAAATCTGTAAAGGGCATCTGCAAATCAAATGAATACACCAAAATATCAATATCATCTGTGAAGGCCAACTGTAAATCAAATAAACGCTTCAACCAAAAAATCATAATCAAATTAAGTATACTTCATTCCAAGTCCAATAAACTGCATAATCCACGTTACAGTAATATGCCCAATCTACGTTAGTAATTCAACATAGAACCTACATAATTCATAATATAATAATCCAAATAAATATCAGACCTACTCTAAATTCAAGACCATATTACATTTTCCAAACAAATTACGAACTATGCACTTTAGTACAAGCGAAAAGTTTAGTCTTAATATATTTCAAACACAAAATTTAGTTTGACCGCCAAGACCAACAAATATTCAGAACTATATTACAATTCAAATATTACTTTCAAATTGAAATAAAAGCTTCAAAACTCAAAAGATGAATCTTCATAGCTGTCACGCCCCAGAACCAGAATACCGAAGAGCGGAAGAATGACTCAGCCAGCTACGTATTACGGGTAGATGAATATCGTATAATACGATCAATGCTGTCTAAAAGACGAGGGGGTGCATACTACATGAAAGTCTCACTAGGGTTACTCAACATCTATTGTCTCAATCATTCAAACAAGAAGCAGTAATAGAGAACATGTAAGATAAAGTAGTAAGGCGTCCCAAACGCTCAGTCAAAATGTTCTCGAGATCTGGCTGTACAAAACATAGACAAAGGATATAGCAAAGTATACACAATTGTTATCAGCTGCAGTCTGACTTAGTTACAATTATGTAAAAGTAAGTGCAAGACTATCCGACTAACATGTCGGTGCCAAGCGACAAAATATAAAGTAAGTAGCAAAACGAGCAGGGAAGCAAGAAACCCACTCGTGTCCTCTTGCGATCATCCCTCTAGTATTGACCATATTGGAGGTAGAAGTAAGCTGAGTCCTCGGAAACTGGCTCTAAATCTGGCCATGCAAAACCAGAGAGGTTAGACCTCTAATAGCAAGTACCACAAGGAAGCACGACATGAGGAATTAGAATCAGTGGTAAGAATTAAGAATAAAATAGATCTCTGCTTGCTACTGGGGTTCGCACAACATCACGACACTTCAAGCCAACTTCCCAACCAAATAAGGACAGAAGTTGACCCGTCATGTCCTGACATCCTGCTCATATCAGTAGTTAACAGAGTAGGTACAGTGCATAAATTTAAACGGCCATATAACTACTACGGCTTGCTACTATGAGTTTCAAGTTGTCTTAAAAATATGCAATAAGAGATTCCTCAGTTCTTACAATGTACAAGCAAGGTTGGTCTACCCAATAATCAATTACGTCAATTATAAATTAGACGTGTCCCAGCGGAACGCCCGTCATCAATGTACAGTAAATATAAACATATACCACTTCCTACCCGTGCGGCAGATTTGCAGTATCCATGGGAACCAGCCGGCATGTCGGGGTACTAATTGTCCCGAGATGGCTGCCATGTAAGAACTCGAAAATCCATTCTCTCCATGCAATTGTTATTTTTATTTAGCTTATTAGTCCCTATGTTAATTGAAATCTCATGTCGTGGATCATGATCATTCTGAATGAGTACTCCAAAATAGAGTACGTTATCATAACTCTATAACGATACCCGTACGGCTAGGTTGTAGGTCTTACATAGCGTAATACAACAATCAAGCCTAGCCACGGAATAATCATGCCTTGACCGTAAAGTACACATGCTGCTTTTGCAGAAAAATGGAAGTCAACATGTGTTCATATGCCAAATGTTCGGATCGACTGGTCGATCGTAATGGTTCATGGTTCATACATGAACGTGTCTCATTCAATTCAATAAGACGACTAGCCAGTCTTCTAGTTCCAACTAGGAATGCATGATCAATCATTAGTCAAAGTAACAGTCGAGGTCAATTCGTGACAAGGCATAAAAGTCAAACTAGTATTAAGCATGGTCGAGTCTATAACTTGCATAAAATAGTTGGTAATATATTTTTGAAGCCAAAAAAAAGATCTACAACTTTCATGTTGGGAGTTGAAAGAAATTCTAGCCACAATTCGGTCAATTAGGACATATAACAGTCAGAAATAGCCAAAATAGGCATTATGCGGCCTATTCTGCGATATGCATGCGGACCAAGTGTGACATGCGACTTATACGGCCCATTCGCGACTCATGCGGCCCAACTGCGACATGCGGCTCATGTGGCCCATTCGCGACATCTATGCGGCTCAACTGCGATATGCGGCTTATGCGGCCCATTCGCGACATCTATGCGGCTCAACTGTGACATGTGGCTCATACGGCCCATTCGCGATATCTATGCGGCTCAACTGCGACATACGGCCTATGCGGCCCATTCGTGACATCTATGCGACTCAACTGCAACATGCGGCCTATGCGGCCCATTCGTGACATCTATGCGGCCCAACTGCGACATGCGGCCTATACGGCCCATTCGCGACATCTATGCGGCTCAACTGCGACATGCGGCCCATTCGCGACATCTATGCGGCTCAATTGCGACATACGGCCTATGCAGCCCATTCGCGACATCTATGCGGCTTAACTGCGATATGCGGCTTATGCGGCCCTTTCGCGATATCTATGCGGCTCAACTGCGACATGTGCCTCATACGGCCCATTCGCGACATCTATGCGGCTCAACTGCGACATGCTGACAGATGAATATAGAAATGATCAAAAATACTTTTGGCCATAACTTCCTCAAATTAAGTCAAAATCTAACTTTTCAAAAGCCAAACTTTGGTAGAATTAAATTCTCTACAACATGGAACCACTTTTTTTCAAAAACAACAAAGTTTGATAGATCAAAACCACAAAATCTATATGAAAAACTAAAACTTAAAACTTAGATCTACACCCAACCATCCATGGGAATTAAGAACTTCAAGACCTAAACTTGTAGAGGAAGAGAAGATAAACAACATGGACTCAAAATAAATGGGGATGCATAAAATCTCTCATGGTGTGCAAGATGTACTTGCCTCTCCAAATGGGTGGTGGGAGAGTAATGGAGGATGAAGAAGAAGTAAATATGAGTAATGAAGAGAGAGAAAAGTAAAAGGGGCATAAATATCAAGCCCAAGTCAATCTCCACCACCCATTCCTTCCTACAAGATCTAGGCCATCCACTCCTTATCATGATGAACCAAGCTAAACCAAGTTGGTTCAACATGAACAAAATAAACCAAGAGCTTAAGCAAAAGCAGAGAAAGAAAATACAAAAAAATTAATTAGCATGAAATTTCAGAATAAATGTACAATAAATATTAAATAAATACATTCAAGCAGTACATATATAAAAATACATATTCTGGGAACGGGGAGTGACAATAGCCGTCTCCATCTTCTTCTTCTTCTTTTTTCTTCTTCTTCTTCCTCAAAATATCCTTCACCTACACCTTGAGGGACGGAATAAGAAAAATTATAGTCAGTATGGACTCACTGTATATGTAAAAATGACATCCAGAAACATAAATAGAAGTATCAAAGTGATGGCTAGCATTAAAGTGTCAATGTGCACAGTGTGTATTTTTACATAAGCGTTTGGGCTAGCCCCATTTACCTTCTTCACGAGGGAAGGGAAATCTTATTCTTGGTCAGCAAATTCAACCTCTATCTAGTTAATTTTATCCAGAATCAATTTCTGGTTGTCGGATATAGTCTTCATCTCTTTGAAGACATTCTCAAAGTTTACAGCAACAAAATTGTATAGATCATCAACCCTATCCTTAGTATTTTTGATTCCATAAGTTGATGGTTTTTCAGATGTTGATGGTTTGCTTGCAGCTGCTGCTCATTTTTCAAACATTCGAGTGAAGGTTAGTTTTCTCATGGGGCTTTATTTTTAATATAAACATTCCCTGCTAAGCTTGGGACAGAATGTTTACTAGCCATTGAGCGTACAAATCCTCCGAAAGGGAGAGCTGTCCTTGCAGTTGGTTTTTCCACGAGATGCATCATTCTACTGAACATGTAGGAACCTATATCCATCCTTTTTTTTTCTTTCCCATATAATAAAGAAATTTTACTCTCTCGGGATGGATGAAAAACTCATGTCCAGTAGGGTTGAGTGTTTGAGATACGTAGGCATGCAACAATTTTTACAAAATTTTTAATATATCTTTGTATACATTTTGAGGGGTCTTGGTACCCACTGATACACCTGTAATCTCATGAATTGTATCCCTCGTGGAAATATTATCAACATCTTTCATATCAAACTCAGGAACTTGATCAAATCCATAAAATTCGTTGATGACAGTAGCATTTACCCTAATCAGTTTCCCTATTCGAAACACCAATTGTTGATCCTCTTCTTTTTCTTTAATTTCAACCGGAAGATTTGAGTAAAATTCTCTTACTATTGTTTGGAAGATTTTCTCAAGACATGATTTGTTCAGTTTCTCCAATTGATAGAATTTTAATATATCCAGAAAAGCTTCGTCTTCGATATCATCCATCTTAATTGATCTTTCAGGTAAAACAACCTTTTTCTTAAAATATTTATCGTAAATCGTCTTAGATTTAGAGTCTTTAAATTTTTTTACCTCCTCTCCATCCTGGAACTTATTTGATGATTGCTCTTCCTTTTCATTTTCCTCTTCTGATGAGGATTCAAAATTCTCAGAGTACGCTGATGTCTCTGTATCCGTTGCCACCTTAGCCTTCGCTTGAGTATGCCTTCGATCTTCATAAGTTGAGTCTTCCGACGACTCTGTATCGAAGATAAATTTTTCGGTCTTTGTCGAGCAATAAGTTTTTTAGCCTTTTTTACAGGTGGCTTGGCTGTCGTCTCCGCTTTCATCGTCGCTGTCGTCGCCGCTGCTTCCGCCTCTGCCCTTTCAGCCTCTACCCTAGCGACCATAATCTTGGCTTTCGTCGTCCTTGCAAGTTCTGTCCTTCGGACCTGTATCGCATCCCTTTGTGGATTCTTCTCCTTCGGAGACGGTCATTGTTTTTTTGACGACATTTTGATAAGAAGAGGGTTTGGGAGAGGGTTTGGGAGAAGAAAGAGGGTTTTAGAGAAGAAGAGAAAAAATTCGACCGTCTTATATGACCTTGGAAAGTGGAAAAAATTAGAATAGTTTTGAGTCTTAAATTAAATTTATTACTATTATTACTAGTATAAGACGGTCGAATTTATTAGTTACTATTAAATTTTAAAAACTACTTTCCAAAATTATATTTATTACTATTATTACTAGTATATATCCATGTGAAATCACTACATAAACCTTTAGGATTTTGAGACCCTAATTTTAAAAACTACTTTCCAAAATTAAAGTTATTACTATTATTACTAGTATATATCCACGTGTTTCGTATAAATTATTGAAAAATTTGGCACAAAAAACGGATGTATTGATACATCCCAAATCTGGACTATTGTAATTTAACACGGAGAATGTCATTCTCCGTTTCAAATTAAACGGAGAATAGCATTCTCAATCGTTTTAATAATGGGAATGGCATTCTCCGTTTCAAATGATACGGAGAATGTCATTCTCCGTTTAAATTAAAACGGAGAATGAACATTCTAATGTGTTTTTAACACTGGGAATGTTATTCTCCGTTTCAAATTACACGGAGAATGCCATTCTCCGTTCCAAATTAAACGGACAATAGAATCCTCAATCGTTTTAACACTGGGAATGCTATTCTCCGTGTAATTCAAAACGGAGAATGCTATTCTCCGTTTATAAAAACACGGAGAATAGCATTCTCTTTCGTTTTAACCCTTATAATGCCATACTCCGTTTAATTGGCACAAAAAATATGGTGGAAACATGTTTAATTAACAAAATTTGACAACATATTTAAGAATGTGAAGTTTCTAATCTCAAAATTTTCATTTTTCAAATATTTGATTAAATTTTTGAACGTATTTTTTTTTTGCATTGAGCCGTTCTATACTCGTATTTTTGCCATCCCGAATTTTTCACATTTGACGACTTGGTAAGAAGACTATGTACTTGAAAAGAGTAAAATTGAAACCCTCAAAGTTGTCCTCTAGTTTACTTTGTAATCATATTTAAGATGAATTTGACGGCAAGATTGACGCTGGCAGTATAATCAATTCTATGACGTAACAAGTCATTGATGGGAATATCGTCGCTGATATATGGATTTGACGTAACAAGATTTGTTAATTGAAAAATAGATAAAATAGTTAGTCGCTTATAGCCGAAACCAAATTGAGTTAACAAAATATTATATTGCATTAAATCTCAGCTTCGTCGCCGGAACATTCTCCGACGAAAGATACAGGAGGAGGAAAAAACTGTAAAAAACTAAAAAAAAAGGGGTCTACCCCTCACTAGCCTCGCGGAGGATCTTCGCAAAGTCCTGTAGGGTGCACACACTCGCCCTATGGTACAGGCGGCGCAACCCTTCCCTCTTCTTCAGAGAATCTCGTTCCTCCGGAGTGATCGGTAACAGGTCAAAGTTGGGCGCCGGATGAAGAGGTCGAGCGATGACCTCCAGTGACAACCCGTTGGAGGTCAGGAAGTCCGCAGCCTCTGTCAGCCAGTCATGGGCCGGAGGCGACGCAGAGGGTGCTCCATGCGGAGAGGCTCGACGACGACTGGAAGAAGACTCTGGCCATGGTTCCCAACCAGATGATCTTTTGGGAGCCACGTTAAATGTGCAACCTACTCAAATGAATGGGGACCCCTATGTATATATATACACGTTCCTAACCGACTCTTCTTATTCCTTATTGTGAAACCCGCATTTTTGATTTATTGGATTAATTAGATTTAATTGCATTTTTGGTAAATTATTGAATTTTCTTTTATCGCAATATTTAAATATACACTTTGTTAAATTAAATCATTATTATATTTATTATTATTATATTGTGGGTTCGAAATTGTTTTTAAAATATTAACTGGGAATTTGTTTGCGAGACCCGAGCCTGAACCAGTTCGAACCCGAACCCAATTAGGATTTTAAATTAATGTTTTTGGTTAAATATACATAATGATTTTTATGGTGGGCTTAATCCTAGAACTACCCGAACCCAACACGCATCCGACCCGACCCGGCATTTTCCTCCCCCCTGGAGACTCCATCCCCACGAATGGGTCTTCTTCCTACTATTTCTCAGCCACCTTCCCCATAATTCACGAAATCCTCTCACTCTCACAAATTCCCCACCAGCACCTTAACCCCCTTTTCTCTCTACTCCACACAACTCCTCCCACTCTCTTCTTATTTAACAACTCACACCACCACCACCAGCTTACAACTTTCTCTCCCTCTCACTCTTTTCTCACTTCTCAGAAGCTAACCGAGCCCCAACCGAGCCTCTCCCGAGCTCCGGCCTTCGCCGACCCCGCTCCCCGCGACCGTCCACCTCCGGCACCGCTCCCCCGGCCTCCGCTGCCGGGCCCGCGCCCACAGCGCCCCTCCGGCGTGCCTGCCCTGACCGGCCGACCTCTCCGGGTTGACCCCGCGGCCCTGTGCCGCTGTTCCGCCCGCGACTCCGCGCTCCGCGGCCCCTGCGCCGCTGTCCGTGCCACTGTTCGGTCTGTTTCGGCCCCTCCTCTGTCCAGCGTGCCCCCGCGCCGGATCTCGACCCCGATCTCCCGTTCCGCGATTTTCCTTTGCTGTCCGCGAGCTCTGGATTTTCTCGATTCTGCGGAAACTTGGTTGCTCTAGCCGAGCAACCCAAGGTATAATTTTGCGTTCCCGTTCCCATTTCCGTTTACGTAGTCGATGATGAGTTCGGTCCCCGATCCTGCAACTGGAATCGGTTTTGAGGATTACGGTAGTGATTCCGATCCTTCAAAATTTTTGAACTTTCCTTCGGAAAAGTTCTGTAGATTTTCTTATTTGGCTTCTGTTGGTTTCTTGGAATTTCCCGAGTTAAATTCGGATATTTTCGAATCTATACTATTTTGGTTCTGGGACTTTTCGGAAATTTTTCGAACTTCGTTTCGGAATGTTCTGTGGTTTTGTTGGCTTGGCCTATGTTGGGAATTGGTTATGAGTTTTTGGTGGAATTAATTTTCTGTGATTTTCCTGGTTGGGATAAATATTTTGGGTGTTTTGGCGCATTTTCCCAGTTTTGGGTTATCCCGAATATAGAGGGAATGCTGACCAAATTTTTATAAAACTTTATAAATAAATTTTAAATCGGTTTTCGGAAAATAATTCAAATCGAATTTTTGGGCGACGACCGTACCGGTACGTAGGCCCTAGCGAAATGCAAACGAAACTGGTTTTACCCGGACGTTATGGCATTAGCTAAAAATAGTGACGATTGGATCAAGTCTGAGACTCCTAAGATTTAATTTAATTTATTTTTGTTTTCAGTATTTAAAATACGGGACATTTTCAGAGCTAACTAATTTTCCTCTAATTTCATTTATGTAAAGTTTGTAAGGACATAAGCCCAGATTTCTATTTTGTTAGCTGTGACCCTGTATTGTGTAGTCTAGGTTTTTTATTTCTTTTCTGGGTTGATTTTCATTTCTTTTCTGGGTTGGTTTTCATATTTGGACGCATAAATTATAATTATGATATTAATTATTTTGTATAAAATTAATAAAGATTTTCCCAAGTTAATTAAATGAATAAAATATTAGCAAGATAACAAGTTCATGTTTTATCACTAGAAGAAAACTAGTTTATATATATATATTACAAAAATACAAAGTTTTCCTAAGTTAAACTGTAATTGCTATTTTCTCCAATTAACTGAATTAACCGGTTTAACAAAGTAATTGACAACGCACGTAGCTTACGACGTAAAGCGTTATAGTAGGTTAAATAAAAGAACTTAAAACCCGACTAGGACACTACTACTAGAGATTGTAACTAGCACACCTAGAATGGTTTCATATTGGTTCTAAGTCAAGGTTCTCAACTGTAGGATCTTGGAGACGAACCTGACATCCTCCTCGGAACCGACTTTACCGATCCAGTCATAAACAAAGGCAAGTTACGTTTATGTTTTCTTGTATTTTATTTAGTAATAGTCAAGCTGCATGTTTAAACCACATTGCTACACGGAACCCTCTCCTAGGGTTCAGATATTGATTGATATTGATTGTGGGGATTGGGGGAATAGTATAACATTTATGGCCAATACCCCCATATTGCAGGATTGTGCGAGCTTACCCCTCTTACACACGGGGATAAGTAGTATCGCGTCGCTAGGACGCTATTGTATAACCCAAGCTGGTCATAGACGATTACACATTCAAATCATATTATTTTTAATCATAGAATTACTGAAAAATATTGTTTCAACTGTTTAGCCTGCACTTTTCCATTATTACTTGAAATATGAGATACATATTCATACTTGCTCCCTCCTGACTGGAGACAACATTTTTAGGTGATATTGAGGATGCTGAGCTATTGTACAATAGCTACTTCGACCCGGTTTTGTATCCTGTGGTGTTGCCAGAGTCCCCATTGGAGGACGTGTAACACCCCAGTCCCAAAATACATAGGACCAGGATCGTAGACATGTCAGTTGTATTCATACGAAATACACTCCAATATATAGAAACCTCGTACGAATACATAAGCTGTAAAATACAGTAGAACCATAACTAACTAATCTCATCCACAAAATATAAGAATAAAAGATGTCATAAATTCGACTATGAATTGTTATTATTACATGTAGTGGGGCGGAGACAAATCCACTACCAACTATGAAAAGAAATACATGATAAGCAAAAGAAAGGTTTTGGCGAGCGAAGCGAAGACGGTCCAAATGCAATCATCCTCGAAGAAATAGCGATGATCACGGCTAGAGCTAGAATACCTGCGAAAGACAATAGCACACACCTGGAGAGATAACCAGGTCCTCAGAGGGACGTAACAAGACACATAATATCATGCCATAAACTGAATAAAGTTAGCTCAACAGAAAATTATATATGACTAAACAAATAAAGGTTCTTAACCATTCTATGTGAAAATGCAATTTGAAGACAACGTTCCACACAAGGGCTCCCGAGACTAGAAACACGGCACGTTAGCGTTTCAACCAAGGTACTAGTAGCGTCTAGAGAAAAGTAAATGCACGGCCCATTAGCACTCGAACGAGAACTAAGGGGCAGCTAGAGAAAAATAAATGCACGGCCACTAGCTCTTGGGTGAGTCACTAACGGCAGCTAGACGAAGGTAAATGTACGGCATATTTGTGTTTCAACCGAGGCACTAGTGGCATCTAGAGGAAAGTAAATAAGTGCACGGCCACTAGCTCTCGACTGAGTCACAAATGGCAGCTAGACGAAGGTAAAGGTGTAAAAGCCCCTGTGCCTAATAACTGTCTTCACCCTCCCCATGCACTACTCGTGCTGAATCCATACAACGATATTTCTAATAACCGCTAAGCCTTCTAGACAACTATAACTATTTAGCAGTTATTGCCTATCGCACGTCATGTTCGCATCGATGGCCAGTCGATACGTACGTCCGAGATTTATATGAGACTCGTGACTCGTGATACACAAGTGTCAGGGCCAATGAATGCGACACAAACAAAGGTAGTCCCTTAACTCTAGACCAAATGCATAAAAAAACTACAATATAATAATTTACAACTACATACTGTTTTGAAAGAACAACAATTAAAACATGCATGATATTGAGCAAGAAATTAAACAGTGAAGGCAAGGTGTCTTGCCTGGTAGGACGCCTGGTGTGCTGCTATAATCAAGGTGGCATGAACTGCAACTTTGGTGTAACAACTACACAAGGTGACCTCTGATGTCGGCACGGTCGGTTCCATTATGTCCGGGACGGTCAGATTAGTTAGGGTCGACAGGAAGAAGGACAAAATTGGCGAGGGAATAGTAATAATGGGCTTGGTCACGGGTTGGAGAAAAATCGAAGAAAGTTGGAAAAATAAATAATTAATTAATAATATATACAAATTTTTGAAAGATATTTGTAATAGCTAAAAACTAGTTTCATGAGTCCATAATAAAATACTTAAAGTTAGAAGGCTATTTATAATACTCGAAAATATATTCTTATTAGCTAAAAATAGTTTTTAGATAAATACTTGAAAAATAATAAAACTATTTTTAGACAGAAACTCTAAGTTTGTTAAAATTACAACTATAGGCAGAAAGCTATACATTAAATTGAAATAATATTTTCAAGGAAAACCAAATTTTAAAATACCATATAATATTATTAAATTTAATGATATATAAAAATAAAATAATAATACTCATTAATATACAATTTATATCTATAATGTATCCCAGTTAAAAATAAATACCATATATTAGGTATATCCTAATTTTTACAATGCTGGTATAACAATAGCAATACTAATACTTAGTACATATTGTTTATAGGTAATTTAATTTAATACTTAATTCTGTAAATGAAATAAAATATAATTATACCAAAACTGTAATAGAAAGAAGAAAAATAAAGTTACAAAAATCGTGAAAGAAATAAAATAATTAGGAAGAGTCAGCTAAAGCCTAAGGGGATCATTTCTCTTCGGTTCACGAGGACAATCAGTAAGGGAAGTGAGAGAATAAGGAGAAGGTAAAGGGAAAAGATATCGAAGAGGAGAGAGAGAGGAGAACGGGAGAGGGAGAGGGAAGGAGAGACGGAGGGTTTGGGGAGTTCTCGGTGGGCGGCCGGAGAGGGGTCGGAGATGGGGCGGACGCGCTGGCCGGGAAAGGAGGCGGAGAAAGGGGGTTTTGAGGCGGTGCTCGGTGCATACGGCGGTGATGTGCCGGAGAGGCTGGGCGCGGTGGCATTTCGTGGCGGAGGGGTTCGGATCTGCTGAGCACAGGGCGGCGCTCGGTATTCGGTGAGTCGCCGACGCCGCCACGAATCGGCTCCCGCTGAGGCGGCCACACAGTGGCACAGACACGGCCAAGATTTATACTGGTCGTGGCTCATGGTGGCACAGCGGGTCCTGGTCGGGTATGGGCTAGGGATGGTGGAGGCTAGGCTGGTTGCGGCGGTTCGACGGCGAGGCAGAGGGCGGACGCCGGAGTTGAAGGGAGTGAGGCGGAGCTCACGGCGTGCAGCTCCGGCGAGATAAGGGTGGTTTATGGGATTTATTGATTTGGGGTTTTGTTTTGGGATCTGGTAGGTTTTGGTGGTGGCGCCGACGGCGACGGCCGTGATGGCGGTGGTTGTGTGGTGATGATGACGACCGAAGTTGGTTGCGAGTGGTGTGTAGGGTCGGAGAGGGCCAGCATGGTGCCGAGGGTCTGGTGTTGTGCTGGGGAGGAAGTCGGGGAGATGGGATCGGGATTTAGGTAGACGGAGTTGGGTTGATAGGGGAAGGCCGGGGAGTCGAGGCCGAGGACAGTGGTGGACGGCCGGAATTAGCTAGAATAGATTTAGGTTTTGATTGTGTCGGGGTTTGTCCGACACAAAATTTATGCCGTGTATATGTACTTGTGGAATAAGAATTGTACACGTACACGGACACGATACACGAGGGGTTGGAAAATTATTTGTAGAGAAAATTTAGCTTGTGGAATTATGGAGGAGTACCTGCCTATTTATAGGATGTGAGAATTCCCATATGGATAGGATTAGAATAGTTTAAAACCCAAAGTAGATAATTCTCTACTTAATTTAAAACCAAATCCAAATCTAAATACAAATATAATTTTAATCAAATTAAATTTTAGCTTAAAATCGAATAGGATAAATCAAATTTTCAAACATTTAACTATTTAAATAATTCCAAAAATCAAATCAAGATTTAAATGGCCACAATAACTTCCAAATATATTTTTTGAAATACCAATAATAATAATTTCAAAAATAATAAATATTTTTAAATATCTTTTTGAGTAATAAAATATTAATATTAATAAATCTCAAAAATTACATTTTTTATTTAAAATAATCTAGCAAAATATTTATGAAATATGTGCATGCACTAAGAATATTATTTATTCTAAATAAAAGGTTTTACATAAATAAAATCATAAATTTAGAAAATTTTGATAGCTAAATTAATACATATATTATTTTGAAACTATAAGAAAATATTTTTCTAAAAATATGTACGCTCGCACATATTCGCACTCGTCGAGCAATTACGAAAAATAAAATTTCGTACGCGACGTACGATACGACTACGCGACGTACAATACAAAATTTTAAATCGGTACTAAATTTAATAATAAAAAAAATAGTAAAAATTTAGGGGTTTTACATCCTACCCAACTTAAAAGAATTTCGTCCTCGAAATTAAGAATTAGTAGGGGGTGAGAGGACACAAGGGGGTATCAATGGTGATCCAACGATAACAATGTTTTCACAAAATTATGTCGTAAGAAATCGCGATCTTGATCGTAGAGTTTAATACGGGTATGGTTACGAGGGTCGCGAGTTAAGGCACGAGTAGAAGATTAAGGGTTTGAAGTTTAATCAAGGGTAGCATGCAATAGAGAATGATATGGTATCAAGAGAAATAAGTTAGAGACCTAGTAGGTTGAGGCACGAATAAGAGATCGATTAGGTTCATGCCTAAATTAAGTGACTTGGAAGGTTCATGATAGCAAATATAGGGCCAAGAAAAGGACGAGTGGTTTTTGGTCATAGTCGATAGGAAGGATATAGTATAACGCCTTCGTCCCTCTAAAATTGGTGAAGGCGAAAGCAATATAGAGTTTGAAGGAGGCGTTATCGAATACGAATACGTGATTCAAAGACGATCGAATAATTTCAAAGGAATTGTCAAGGCAGTCGTGGATGGGACTCTAGAGGACAAGTTTAACTATGTCCCCATCCACGTAGAATAATAGGCAAAAGCGAACCAAAGTGCACTTGGTTGATCAGACCATTATGTACCGGTTCTGATTAGACAACATGTTAGTGGGAGCTCTTCCAATAACATATGTCTTGAACAAGCTCGATAAAAGATAAGCTTCCAAAAACTAGGCTACATTAGCATCATTAGTCTAGATAGTAAAAATATAGGCACGATGGTAGATGAATAAAACAAATACGAATAGTCTAAGAGTCATAAGAATCTAAGTCTTGTTTATTCCTATACAATCATTCTACGGTTTTATTGACTAAGGCTTGGTTGACCAAATAAGTGTGTCGGGTCGTGGGGTATTCTACCCAATTTAAAAGAATTGAGCTAAGGGTGTTTGAGACATCTAACTAGTAGGGTCAATCTCTAGCAAACACGAAGGAAAGATATAAATATGGATGGAAGGAATCAAACAAGATGCAATTGATGAGTCAAACGGTAGATAAAATCTAGGAAAGAGTCAAGTATGTGGATGAGACCCTAGACTTCTAATCCTATACGCAGGCTTGCTTGGTACGGTAAAGTAACCCAAACAATTTATCTTGACCTGCATGGGCCACCACAAAAATATGTAATGCCCCAGTCCCAAAATACGTAGGACTAGGATCGTAGACATGCCAGCTGTATTCATACAAAATACACTCCAATATATAGAAACCTCGTACGAATACATAAGCTGTAAAATGCAGTAGAACCATAACTAACTAATCTCATCCACAAAATATAAGAATAAAAGATGTCATAAATTCGACTATGAATTATCATTGGTACATGTAGTTGGACGAAGACAAATCCACTACCAACTATGAAAAGAAATATATGATAAGCAAAAGAAAGGTTTTGGCGAGCGAAGCGAAGACGGTCCAAATGCAATCATCCTCGAAGAAATAGCGATGATCACGGCTAGAGCTAGAATACCTGCGAAAGACAATAGCACACACCTGGAGAGATAACCAGGTCCTTAGAAGGACGTAACAAGACAAATAATATCATGCCATAAACTGAATAAAGTTAGCTCAACAGAAAATTATATATGACTAAACAAATAAAGGTTCTTAACCATTCTATATGAAAATGTAATTTGAAGACAACGTTCCACACAAGGGCTCCCGAGACTAGAAATACGGCACGTTAGCGTTTCAACCAAGGCACTAGTGGCGTCTAGAGAAAAGTAAATGTACGGCCCATTAGCACTCGAACGAGAACTAAGGGGCAGCTAGAGAAAAATAAATGCACGGCCACTAGCTCTTGGGTGAGTCACTAACGGCAGCTAGACGAAGGTAAATGTACGGCACATTTGTGTTTCAATCGAGGCACTAGTGGCATCTAGAGGAAAGTAAATAAGTGCACGGCCACTAGCTCTCGACTGAGTCACAAATGGCAGCTAGACGAAGGTAAAGGTGTGAAAGCCCCTAACTGTCTTCCAGAAGAACATACATCAACATCTTTTTCTATCATGACTAGAACTTTAGAACTCGTTTGAATTTTTAGAAAACTTCTTTGAAATTCTTATAGACAAAGTTGAGAAAATATTCAGTGACCTAATATGGCTTTGCACATTTACGTTGTAGTCATTTGTCTGAATTATGAAAACTGCGAGTTTACTGCAGCTAGTTGCGCACTGGCGGGGCATAGACTCTAAGTTGAAGTGATTCAGGTATTGATAGGTTTTTGGATATTATTGAGGCTACGTCCTAAATGCATCAAATTTGTCTCCTATGGTGTTCAGCCAGGAAATGGATAAAGTTGATAGAATACTCGAAAACCTATTTCTATCCAAGTTGTGGATCCAAATTTCACTGCAGTCAGGTGCACTCTGGCGAGGCATGAATTTGAGGCAAAGTGACTTCGGATATATTTGGGTTTTCGAATATTATTGAAACTATATCCATAATATGGTTGTCTTTTCTGCACCATCAAATTAATCTCACTGTTGTCAGAATAAATGATTTGTATTTTTAATGGCTTTCTATTTCCAGTAATCTTTTATCACAGCCATAAAGGATCTATTTTTTTTAAAAAATTGTACTTGATTTTTTCTAGAACTATTTAGGACCATATCAATCTCTATTGACTCAATCTCTTTCCTGTTTCAACCTTAGTACGTTGTATATATATATTTATATTAATTTATTAATTTATTATTATTATTATTTTTAGTTACATATTCTGGAAGCTGTGGATAGTTGTGGTTAGCTTTAGATATTAGATAGTTAATTAATATACATCTTGTAGATGACTATATGTATATAGTGTATAGCTATATGCGGAAGAAACATAGATTGTTACCTATCGCATTTCTAGTAAGGACATCTTTGGGATCAATATTAGTTAGCTAAAGGGTAGGAAAGGTAGAAGAATACCTTGAGTAAGCTAGTCTTGAGAGAGTTGTATGTCTTAACTTGTGACTTATTCGGGGTTATAACTGTTGGTAGTGCTCATCAGTGCCTAAACCTCATTCAAACAAATGAAGGTATTTAACGACTTTGAATTCTATATTTAAAGAAGAGTATGGAAGATAGAGAAAGACATAGGTAGAGTTAGCGAGGCAAGTCTAAGATTTGGTAAGATTCTTCCATGAAGGAAGTGAATTTGGATGATATATAAACATGTGAATATAATGATCAAGTAAAGAAACACTTGACGAGAATCAACTTTTATGGTTAGATGACTACTATACCCAGAAGGGACGAATATAGCCATGGAAGGAATAATACGAGCAATGGAATGATAGGTTCTAGAGAAGGAATAAGCAGCTAGGAATTGAGATTAGACCATTGGCATGCAACTTTGGTAATTAGCCAATGGATTTGTAATTTCTACCAAACTTTGGAGACTCATATTAGTTATGGTAGGAATGATTGGGATTCTGGGATATTTTGCTAATGCGTTGGATAAGAACGATCGTTAGATGCATGGTTAAGGATTAGAATTTGATTAGGGATTATAATTTTGTCAATTGGTTTCAAGAATTGAGAATTCTCAAATAGAGGTCATGGATCAACTTAAAGAACTTCTAAGGATTTACTATGAAGAATGAATATTATAAACTTTGACGTAGTCAGTTTTGGAAGAATGGCGGACAATTGGAAATCGACGTCTGTAAAATAACTTGATCGAGAGAAATACTTAAAATTTGAAATACATTTGGTATACGAGTTAAATACAACGATGGATGAAAATTGATTTAGATGATTTATGTTTCAAAATATATTTAGTTTCAATACCTTGGCAGATATCTTAGTTTTATGTAGATACCGAAGGTTCAGCTAGTTAGAAATTGGTTTAAGATAGTTATCTTGTAAGTCTTTTTCCTGCATATCATATCTTCGGATCGTTGAAATAGTGGAACGATATTATTTGTATCCCCTTTGATCATCACTCGACCCTCAGTGGAAATATCTTACTCCATTACATTCCTATCATAGATATATTGTTCTAATCATCCTCGCTATCCTCCCATCATACAACTTGTTGAGTTCTCCTTAGTCACGAACCCTTATATCCTATTCCAAATTGAATTGGAATTTTTAGTCCCTCATCTCAGAAGATTCCATTATTTTCTGTCTTTTCAATAAATGATTGACGTTCGTTTCTTTCTTGTCTTTTCTGTTTCACGAGACCTCATTTGATTGTTACTATTTTATGATCATTTGATTAATTTTACTTGTGCTAAAATAATTTTGATCACAACAATATTTCAACTCTATCTCAGATCATATCTAGATAATTCGGATCGTGCCTATATTTTATCATTGTACCTAGAGATCATGCCTAGAATCCGATCGTGCCTGATAATTTACATTCCATTTTTGATCGAGGTAAGTGATTTTGATTGTACCCTGGCCCTTATCTTTGAAATTTCGAGGACGAAATTTTCTAAGGAGGGAAGGTTGTGAAACCCGTATTTCTGATTTATTGGATTAATTAGATTTAATTGTATTTTTGGTAAATTATTGAATTTTCTTTTGTCGCAATATTTAAATATACACTTTGTTAAATTAAATTATTATTATATTTATTATTATTATATTGTGGGTTCGAAATTATTATCAAAATAATAACTGGGATTTTGTTTGCGAGACCCGAGCCTGGACCAGTTCGAACCCGAACCCATTTAGTCTTTTAAATTAATGTTTTTGGTTAAATATACATAATGATTTTTATGGTGGGCTTAATCCTAGAACTACTCGAACCCAACCTGCATCCGACCCGACCCGGCCTTTTCCTCCCCCCGGGAGACTCCATCCCCACAAATGGGTCTTCTCCCTACTATTTCTCAGCCACCTTCTCCATAATTCACGAAATCCCCTCACTCTCACAAATTCCCCACCAGCACCTTAACCCCCCCTTTCTCTCTACTCCCCCCAACTCCTTCCACTCTCTTCTTATTTAACAACTCACACCACCACCACCACCAGCTTACAACTTTCTTTCCCTCTCACACTTTCCTCACTTCTCAGAAGCTAACCGAGCCCCAACTGAGCCTCTTCCGAGCTTCGGCCTCCGTCGACCCCGCTTCCCGCGACCGTCCACCTCCGGCATCGCTCCCGCGGCCTTCCCTGTCGGGCCCGTGCCCACAGCGCCCCTCCGGCACGCCTGTCCTGACCAGCCGACCTCTCCGGGTTGACCCCGCGGCCCTGTGCCGCTATTCTGCCCGCGACTCCGCGCTCCGCGGCCCCTGCGCCGCTGTCCCGTGCCGCTGTTCGGTCTGTTCCGGCCCCTCCTCTGTCCAGCGTGCCCCTGCGCTGGATCTCGACCCCGATCTCCCGTTCCGCAATTTTCTTTTGCTGTCCGCGAGCTCTGGATTTTTCCGATTCTGCGAAAACTTGGTTTTATTCTAATTTTAACATCTGAGAGCTCTAGCCGAGCAACCCAAGGTATAATTTTGCGTTCCCGTTTCCATTTACGTAGTCGATGATGAGTTCGGTCCCCGATCCTGCAACTGGAATCGGTTTTGAGGATTATGGTAGTGATTCCGATCCTTCAAAATTTCCGAACTTTCCTTCGGAAAAGTTCTGTAGATTTTCTTATTTGGCTTCTGTTGGTTTCTTGGAATTTCCCGAGTTAAATTCGGATATTTTCGAATCTATACTATTTTGGTTCTGTGACTTTTCGGAAATTTTCCGAACTTCGTTTCGGAATGTTCTGTGGTTTTGTTGGCTTGGCCTATGTTGGGAATTGGTTATGAGTTTTTGGTGGAATTAATTTCTGTGGTTTCCCTGGTTGGGATAAATATTTTGGGTGTTTTGGCGCATTTTTTCAGTTTTGGGTTATCCCGAATATAGAGGGAATGCTGCCCAAATTTTTATAAAACTTTATAAATGAATTTTAAATCGGTTTTCGGAAAATAATTCAAATCGGATTTTTGGGCGACGACCGTACTGGTACGTGGACCCTAGCGAAATGCAAACGAAACCGGTTTTACCCGAACGTTGAGGCATTAGCTAAAAATAGTGACGATTGGACCAAGTCTGAGACTCCTAAGATTTAATTTAATTTATTTTTGTTTTCATTATTTAAAATACGGGACATTTTCAGAGCTAACTAATTTTTCTCTAATTTCATTTATGTAAAGTTTGTAAGGGCATAAGCCCAGATTTCTATTTTGTTAGCTGTGACCCTGTATTGTGTAGTCTAGATTTTTTTATTTCTTTTCTGGGTTGATTTTTATTTCTTTTCTGGGTTGGTTTCCATATTTGGACGCGTAAATTATAATTAGGATATTAATTATTTTGTATAAAATTAATAAAGTTTTTCTAAGTTAATTAAATGAATAAAATATTAGCAAGATAACAAGTTCATGTTTTATCACTTGAAGAAAACTAGTTTATATATATATTACAAAAATATAAAGTTTTTCTAAGTTAAACTGTAATTGCTATTTTCCCAAATTAACTGAATTAACCGGTTTAATAAACTAATTGACAACGCATGTAGCTTACGACGTAAAGCGTTATAGTAGGTTAAATAAAAGAACTTAAAACCCAACTAGGACACTACTACTAGAGGTTGTAACTAGCACACCTAGACTGGTTTCATATTGGTTCTAAGTCAAGGTTCTCAACTGTAGGATCTCGGAGACGAACCTGACATCCTCCTCGGAACCGACTTTACCGATCCAGTCATAAACAAAGGCAAGTTACGTTTATGTTTTCTTGTATTTTATTTAGTAATTGTCAAGCTGCATGTTTAAACCACATTGCTACACGGAACCCTCTCCTAGGGTTCATATATTGATTGATATTGATTGTGGGGATTGGGGGAATAGTAACGTTTATGGCCAATACCCCCATATTGCAGGATTGTGCGAGCTTACCCCTCTTACACACGGGGATAAGCCGTATCGCGTCGCTAGGACGCTATTGTATAACCCAAGTCGGTCATAGACGATTACACATTCAAATCACATTATTTTTAATCGTAGAATTACTGGAAAATATTGTTTCAACTGTTTAGCCTGCACTTTTCCATTATTACTTGAAATATGAGATACATATTCGTACTTGCTCCCTCCTGACTGGAGACAACATTTCTAGGTGATATTGAGGATGCTGAGCTATTGTACAATAGCTACTTCGACTCGGTTTTGTATCCTGTGGTGTTGCCAGAGTCCCCATTGGAGGACGTAGGCCGACGAGCCGATCACTTAGCTAGTCATTTCCAATTTTCTAGTTTTGTTGTTTTGGAGTTCTGTTAATTTTGATTTCAGCAGTTTATTTCAGTTCTTTCATTTCCAGTTGTACTTTTCAATTGTTGAATAAAAGTTTTAAAATTTTCGTATATTCAGTTGTGACAAATGTATAGATGCTGATGTGAATACCTGCATATAGAACAGCTTACTGCCGCCGTCTCACAACGGTGCAGGCTGGGCATGATCCGGTTCGACCCAATAATTTGGGATCGGGTCATGACACTTATTAGAAGTTGGGGATATTCAATTTCTTATTCCTTATTGGAAGTTGGGGATATTCAATGACCTCCAGTAACTCTTCTTATTCCAAGCTTAGTTGGTTGTGCTGTTTGGTTTTTACATGGAAGGCCTAGTGTCACGACCCGTTACCCAAATTGTTGGGCCGGGCCGAGCCATGTCCAGCCTACGCTTGGTTAAAGCATAGTAAGCTGTTCTAAGAATAAACAATAAAGGATCTAAGCTGCTAACAGTTCTAATATCACATTTAGAGGTTCATCACAACACAGCATCTATAAGCGAAAGTAAATAAGTACAGACTTAATAATACACTTCCAAAGTATCTAGCTGGAGACAAAGTCCAGTATCCAAATATAAGTTCAAAACAAAGTCTAAGTCTCAAAATACATGAAAAATATCTAAGCAAGGTTCCCCGCTGGGGCCTCTTCTGGAGCTAAGGCCAGGTCCACAAAATCAGTGCCATAATATGTAACACATAGCATTTTCTCCTCGAAAAGTGAACCTACAACGTTATCCTGTCAGGACGGGAGCAAGTACAACCTCTACAGCCAAAGTACTGAATATATAATAAAAGAGATGTACAACAAGAAACATGGTGTGATAAGTCTATAAAAGAGGAAATACTGGAAACATGGCCTCATGGTAAAACTGGGATCATAGTATCATAGTAGCATAGGGAACATGGCATATCTGGAATCATGGTATGACTGGAATCACGGTAAAATACATTTGTCAAGGTGACACATGTATATCTAAAGTTTAAAACTGGAACAGGTACGTGATCGGTCAATAGGTGCTGTAGGTGCTGAGACACCCGGTAAGAACAATATGTACTTTCGTACATGCCTAAATGTACACACGTACAAGTGCCGCAGGATATTAGCCTATGGCAGGTCTACATGCATAATGTCGGCCTTACACGGCTCAAGGTCGCAACATGGGGGCATGATCACGTACTCAACTATCAGTTTTCCCATAACCCAGGTTCTAACATGTAAGAGCTACTGAGATACGTATAAAGCACGGTAGGTACTGAGAGCAGTATAAAACATGTGAATACTCAGAGCAGTATAAAGCATAGTGAAACATGTATTGAGAACCAGTAAGAAGCATGTGAAGATATAAGAACTGTCCTAAGCATGGCAGGTACTGAAAGTAATACAACATGTGAAGATTTAACTTGCTACCTCAAGGATCAGTATTTTAACAGGGTTAATACATGTTCTAGTATTAAAAGATAGTAAATGAGTTTGCAGATGTACTTGCCTCGAGCAAAGCAAGAATACTAGTACGAAGATATAGATGTCTGGTGTCCTGTCAATAATGATATACAAACTCAGCCTCTAAGTTATGTTCAAGATTACACTAGTGGTGTGACACGACTCCTAACTGGATACTAGATAAGTGGAGACCTAGCATAAAAGTCCAATATGGGGTGACACTATATCCAAACTAACTTTATAGAGTCTTTACACTAGAGTAGGGTGAGGTCCAATACGACTATAACTCAAAACATTGCAAATCGTAACTATTCAATAAATAAATCAAACTGTACACTGTGTTCCAACAATTTTTGAGATAGACAAAAAGCTCAATTTTACATAAAATAAAGTACAAAAATGATCCTTGTTAATTATAGAAATTTATACTAATTTTTCTGGAATTTATAAACCCTCATAAATATTTATTAAAAATCAGCAAACACATGTATCCTGAAAATGAGTTCTGTTTTCCTATTTTTATAAAATACCAAAAGTACTTACTAAATGCTGGAAAAACTATAATAAATTAGCTAAATTAACATAGTATTTAAATACAATTTTATCCAGAATTTTACAGCAATTAAAATATATATAAAAATCCAAAAACAGCAATTAACAATTTCTGGAAAAATAATCAATTACAAATAAAGGATGATACATAAGCAAAATCTATAGATGTTATCGGATGATAAAATAAATATCACCAACGTGTCTAGAATGGTCAAATTAGCTAGGATAGCCCATCCATAAGTCCAATTTAGACACAGGGGCAAAACAGTAATTTTGGATTAAAATGATGTCCGTCGTTGGACACACTTTGTACCAAAAATATGTCAGGATAGAAGTCTACAAAACCTAGCAAATTATATATTCACGAATCCAGAATGATGATACGAACCCAACGGTATGTCCGAAATAGGATTCCGATGTGTCGATCTCAAAATGACACGTTGACGCGGACACTTGGAATCCGATTTGCACCGAAATACGTGTCGGAGCAAACGTCTTCAAAACTCAGCAAATTATATGTTAACGAGTCCAGAATGATGATACAAACTCAACGGTATATCAGGAATTGGATTCCGATGAGCTTATCTCAAAGTGACACGTTGACGCAAAAAGTGGGATCCGCTTTGCACCTAAATGCGTGTCAGGGTCCACGTTCTCCAAATCAAGCAAATTTTATATGAAAACATACCAGAATGACGCCACAAGTCTACTGGTGGAATCAAATTGAATCCGGAGTCCCGGGTTCAAAAATAGAATTTTATAAGTGCAAATTAAAGAATTCGGGCGGCCGACTTTGGCGTCGAATTCGACCAACCAAATGTGCTCACAATAAAACAAAACTTAAGGGACAAGAAGAGGGTTATACCAGCTGCGCACAGGAATTAGTAGTGCGCCAACCGGAGCTGCGACGATGGAGTTACGAGTCGACGAAGTCGGCTCCACGAAACTGTCCAAAAATAGTTCAATTTAAACGGTCAACTTAGTGGCAAGTTTTGAGGTATCAAACGACAAAATTAACGGACAAAACTTGAGGGGAGCGAAGATGGATATACCGAGATTATGACGTAGTAAGGAGTTCGCCGATCCAATGGTCGGATTGACCAGAAAATCTGTGCGAAGTCGCTGCGACGGGACACCATTTTCGAGTTCAAAACTCGTGCGCCACGATGGGATTCCGTTCAAAACGCACGAATAGCCTATTCGGCGCGTCGGGGAAGATAGCGGTGGCTCATGGTGGTTCGCCGGACGCTCGTGCAGCCGGTGGGGGCCGGCCACGACGGCGGCAGCGCCGTGCGGCGGCACGGCGGCGCATGACGGCAGCCCACGCACGCACGCACGTGCGTGCTGCTGCTGCGCTGCAGCTGCTGTTGCAGCCAGTGCTGCGTGCGTGCTGCCTCTTTGCTGGCGGTGGCCGTGCTGCCTCTTGCGACGGAGGTGCCCGGCCAACGCACGGCGAGGGCAGCGGTGGCGGAGTGGTGTTGATGTGGTGGTGGGGTGGTGATGGTGAAGGTGATAGTGGTGTGTGGTATTAATGGTGATGGTGGTGATGATATTAATGGTGATGGTGGTGAAGTAGTGAGGAGGAGGAAGGATGAGAGGGTGGCTGTGGGTGGTGGTCGGCCATGGGTGGAGTAGGGGTCGGCTGTTGTAGAGAGGAGAGGGTGAGATTTATGTGTGTGAGTGTGTATAATAAAGAGAGAGAGAGAGTGTGGTATATGTGAGTGTATATATAGAAAGAGTGAGAGAGAGAGATATTTGAGAAAGAATGAGAGAGAGAGGTCGGCCAAAGAGGGGTGCTAGCTGTAAGGTGGAGGGGGGTGTGTGTGTGTATGTTTGTTATAGGAGAGAGAGAGAGAGTAATATATATATATATATATATATATATATATATATATATATATATATATATATATATATATATATATATATAAGAGATTTTTAAGATATTAATAAAGTAGAGAGAGGAAGAGATATTTCAAAATAGAAAAAAAGAAATATTATGTGGGGGCACTTGGGCAGTCATGAGAGTACAACATGGAGATTGGGTTCAGTTTCGGTCGAGCCGGGTCGTGTCAAAATCGGACAGGGGGCAATAATTGAATTTAAATGGGTATTTATAATCAGGAGTAAAAAGTAACATGCGGGGACTCAAATAAATGGGACACAAACATCATGTGGGTAGTAGGCTTCATGTGGGCCATGTCCATACTTTGGGTCGACTAGGTTGGATCGATGTTGGGTCCCGAAATTAAATTAGAAATTAAATCAGGTTTTACGGTAGATAATTAATCGGCCTAAATTGACCCGAAAGTTGTGCGAAGGAAATGAAGTACAAAATTGAGTGTCTGAGCGGGACACGAAGGTCATGGATGAAGAGCGTCTCGAGTAGATCATTCATGAGAAGTTGGTTCTGAGAAAATGACTGGTCTGGTTCTCCTAAATTAAAAGTCACGGTAACGTACAAACGATGGTCAAAGATAAAAGTGGGAATAATTATTCAACGGTTAATTGGTCTAAGTTGATCCGAAGTTGTGCGATACAAAAAGAGCACAAGGGAACAAGTTTAAATGGGACATGATATATCAAAACGAAGATAATCCTGTCTACTACAAAATTCGTAAAGAGAGTTTACAGAGATTGGCATCCTTGACGCTCCAGAAGTCAAAGTCATGGAAAGGAACATTTAATGATAAAAAACAATTAAATAATAAAATATTTATCGAATATAATTTATTTAGAAAATTTAAAATAAATCCTGAAATTCAGGGGGCTTACACCTAGATTCGAGTCTGGTGTGTGGGTTCTGTAGAATTTTTCTATTGTTAACATTGTTTGGGTGCTATTATATGCTTTTAACTTAGTATGGAACAATTTGGAACGGGTAATGGCCATTCTCCGTTCCTCTAACACGGAGAATGGTACATTTATGGTGGAGAATAGTACATTTAGGACGGAGAATGGTATATTTAGGACGAAGAATGGTACATTTGAGACTGTTGTTAAGGGTTGTGAATTTTAAATAGTTTGGATGATTAGTTTTGTTTTGAATCTATATAAATTGGTTTTAAAGGCTGGTGAAGATGAATAGTTTGGCTGTTTGACTGTATAAATAGATTTTAAAGGGTTGTGAAAAAGAAACCAATGTTTTCATATCTCCCCCGGGCCACTCTTCTTGTATAAATGTCTATCGATCACCATTAATTATGGTGAATGGCACTGATACCACTAATATGAGTGGAATTTGCACCGCCAAAATTTATCTTGAAGAAGGTAAAATCTGTGTTGAAAAATGTCAAAATCTCTTGGATATGATTACACTGAGATGTTGTATTAATGTTAAGATAATGATATCATATTTTTTACTATATAATGAGGTTTCAAAATGGCTCAAAAGTGAGCCGTCTTATGCGTCATTATATCACAGTCCATTTTATTTTAAAAAAATTAATCATGTAAAAAATTGTTGACAAAAGTAAAATTTTGTCAAAATGGAGAATCGAACTCAAAAAAATACCTTGCACCTTAACCAAATGAGTTAGAAGCGTATTTAACTATAATTGGATAAAATTCATATTATACGTTTTTATATCTATTCTACTATATTATACGTTTTCATATTATACGTTTTCATATTCATGTTATTATGTGTCAGCCCCTATTTTTTAAATTTGGTTTAATTAGTGTTAATTAGATGTTAATAACCTATTTAGCTTTAAAATAATTTATTATAATTTTTGGAAATTTTTCTAGAATTTTTAAATGATTTTAAATGAGTTTTAATTACTAAAAATGTAAGTTTGCAATTTTATAAAATATTTTAATTAAGTTTTGTAATTATTTAGATTGTTTAAATGCTGTTTGTAATTTCCCAAATGTTCTATGCAAATTTAATTTGCATATAAACAGAGCGGGAGGGGATTTGCAAATTTGTTTTTTGCATTATACAGTAGGAGGGACCTAACTGTAATTACCTAAAACCTAGGGGCCTTACTGCAAACCTACCCTACCCCCCCCCCCCCCCCCCACGTGACTTTCTCTCTCCTCCCCACGTTCTCCCGGTCAGCTATCCCCGACGACCGACGACCACCGACTTTTTTCCGCATTTCCCGGCCGACCTAGCCACTAAAACCGACTTCCTCCCTATAAATACCCCCCAGACCAAACCCTAACCCTAGCACACCACCACGACCCCCCCCCCCCACAGCAAGCCTCCACTCCTTCTTCCCCGACGAGATCCCACCGAAACCCTAACTCCGACGACCCCTAGCACCACCTCTACAGACCACTTCGACGCCCCCAACCACCACCACTCGACGCGTCTCGCCGAGACAAACACAGCGCCGCCTGCCTCCGCCGACGTCGACGCTTCCTCCGCCCTGTCGCAGCATCAACAGCACGTTCGACTTGGACACGTACGTGTCTTTTAAACTCTCGTGTCCAGTTGTGTCTCGTATTCACCTATGTGACTCGCCGAGTCACGATGACTCTAGTGGTAAGTTTGGACACGGCAAACTCGTATCGTGCGTGTCGTGAATGATCCAGACACTTGGACTCGACCAAATCTTCGTGTCCTTAACTGTCAGGACACGAAATTTGTGCTATCGGGTTTACAACCCGTTAACCTAAACCCTAATAAATTTAACTAAAGCCTAATCCTAACAACCGGCCCAGGCTGACCCCCTAGCCAGCCCGACCGTGCTAAAACACCCCCCCCCCCCGTCCTGGCCGAGTTCGAGCCCCCTTTCCTCTTCTTTTTGTGTTGTTTTTGTTTTTATTTTATTTTAGTGTATATATATATATATATATATATATATATATATATATATATATATATATATATATATATATATATATATATATATATATGTATGTATTTTATATATAAATGTATATAAATATATTTTATTTTATTATATATATGTATATATGTATTTTATTATATATACATTTATATATAAAATACATATATATATATATATATATATATATATATATATATATATATATATATATATATATATATATATATATATATATATATATATATATATATATATATATATATATATATATAGAAAGTATGTGGGTGTGGATCCCCGAGGCTGGCGATCCCCCGCCCCCCTGTCTTGGCAGGTGGCCGGACTCCTCCGGCCGTCCCCTCGCTCGCCGGACGTCCCCCGCCCTCTCCGGCATCCATGGCCTCTTCTCTCGGCCGGAGCCCTCTTGGCCCCAACCCGCGGCCGGCGTTTGCTATGCGTGCGGCGGCCCTCCCCCCTTTCCCTTCCACCCTCGGCGACGCCGCCGCTCTCGGCGCCGTCGGGATCGCCGCCCCCAGCGTCCTCGGCCGCCTCCGATACCGTCCATCCTCGGGCCCCCGCCAGGCTTCCCAGGCGCCAAGCGCGTTGCGCGGCCGCCCCCCGACCAGCCGCTCCCCGGAGTAGCCATCCCCGCCGCAGCGCCTCACCTTCCCTCGGCTGCCCTTAGTTCTCCTCCAGCGGCTGTGACCGCCCCCCCTCCCCCGCCAGCTCTCTGCTTCGGCTCGTCGAGTCAGCCTCCTCCGGCGGGTGCCTCCCCTTCGACCCCCTCTGATCCGGATCCTGTGGCCCCTCCGGCCGAGGATCCCCTCGCCTCGGACAAGGACCTCCCCCCGGCTCCCCCCGCTGTGCAGCCGGCCTTCTCGATAGCGGATCCCCCTCTTCCGCCCGTCGCCCAGGCTGCCGTAGCGGCCCCCGTCTCCTCGACGGCGGCGGGGACCTACTATCAAGACCCCGCCACTCGACGGTGGTTCTGGGTCTCCCAGGACCCCTCTTCCCTTCGGTGGCGCTGGACCGCCCTCCCTTCCCAGGCGGACGTGCTTCAGTGGCTCACCACCGCCCTCGGTGGCGCCTATCCCCCCTCCGCCTAGGCGTTGGGGCAGCGCCGCCGCCTAGGGCCTCCGGCCGGTGCGCTCCGTCCCCTGCCCTCTCTTCTCTGGTCTCCCCTTCGCCTCAGGCCGGTGCGCCCCGCCCGTCGCTCGTCCCGTTGGAGGCCCTCGTCGCCTTCGTGCCTCCGTCGCCATCGACGGTCGGCAGCGGCGGACCCCCTGGCGTTCCCCTCCTTGGCTTCCCCCCTCCGCCGTGGGCTCACCGCGGCCAGCGTTTTCTCCTCCCGACTGTGGCGCTGACCCCCCGAGTCGAGCCTGGACCCTCCCGAGCTCCTCGTCAGGCTCCGCGCCGCCGTGGTGTCCTCCACTGCCGCCGCGGTGGTCGGCCCCACCCCCTCTTGCTCCGGCATGCGAGCGGGAGTCCCGAGGGTCTCCTCGGTCCGCCCACCCCCTCGGGCCCCGCGCCCATCGAGCCGCGCGCGTGGACCAGCCCCCCTTGGGAGACGTGCGAGCCCGCCACGTGCCCCCTCCCCGGGACGCGTGCGTGTTTTTGAATTTCTAGTGCGGGGTTTTGTGATTTGTCCCCTGCGCGGGACTGTTTGGTGTTCTGTGTTTTGTGTTTGCTCCCCTGCGCGGGGCAGTTTGGTGTTCTGTGTTTGGCCCCCTGTGTGGGACAGGTGGCTTGGTCTGTCTTGTCTGTTTCTATCTTCTTTTCAATAAATTTTCTGTTAAAAAAAAAAAAAATATATATATATATATATATATATATATATATATATATATATATATATATATATATATATATATATAAATTTATGTTTATATATAATTGTGTTTGTTGTATATTTATGTATATATATTTTCAAATACAAATTTTAGTGCTAATTATTATTATGTAAAATTTCACAAGTTATTTTATAATTTGTGACTTGTATATTTTAGCACTTTAAAAAAATATATTATTTATATTTAAATTCCTGTATTTTATTAGTTATGACCAATTGATGTCCAAACCTAGCATGAGTTTTTGGGCCCAATTGTGTCTAA
>JANAVB010019795.1:247500-285000 GCA_029216955.1 Iris pallida
TACACCGATACCATTCGTGCACGTATGTGCATGCCAGAAAACTTGATATGTACCGCTGTACATCCTATTCACCTATTGACCGATCACGTACATGCTACGGTTTTAAACTTTTAACAAATATATATTGCCATTTCTAAAAAGAACCAATTAAACCATAATATGCCATGATTCCATTTTATTACATTCCTGTTCATTTCATGTTTCGTATATTTAATTTGCTAGAATTAGTACTTGCTCCCGTCCTGACAGGATAACATTGTAGGTATACTTACTAAGGAGGAGTTGCTTTGTGATTCATATTATGGAGTTACTGCCGAGGACCAGGCTTTATCTTACGAGAATGTACCTGCGGGAAAACTCATCTAATTGTCTATTTACTTTGGACTTTTGAGAGTAGTCATGTATTAGACTATGTATTTTGTGACTGGACATGTATTCAGCTTTACATTATGGACTTGTACTTAGAACTTTCTTATATACGAGACAAATTTTGTGTTTGGGACTTTTATGATTCTTTATTACATATAGAACTGTTAGCACATTTTAGTCTTAACTTGTTATCGTTAGAACAGCTTGCTACGCTTTATCTCAAGCGTAGGCTGGACATGACTCGGCCCGGCCCAACAATTTGGGTAGCGGATCGTGACATTATGTCAACTTGTATGTCATTTATGTTTAAGTGTCAAAGGAATAAAGTTTGCATACAAGTTTTATTTTTCCATATAACATTATGTTCCAATGGTAATAAATTTTTATGTCATTACCATTTTCTAAAGGTTATTATTCTCAATAGAAAATAAAAATAAAAATAATTGTACTTCGAATCTCTTGACATATAAATAGTCACCTGAAAAAGACGAAAAGATGACAACTGACTTTATAATATTCTAATTAAAATACGTACAAAGTATGTATATGTAGACTAGTGAAAAATAGAAAGAAATGTATGCATGCATACTAATGTCAGAAGAACCATTCACCCCAGGACTGATTGATGATATCTAAATCACTATACATCTCGTATCCAGGTTCCCCTGGGATTACATCATCAAAGGATCGTTTAAACGTCTGTATTAAATCATAAATTTTCCTGAGGTCGTCGTCGAAGTGTACATTGAAGTACCCACGTATGTCGAGCACGCGAAGACCCTTGCAGTTGCATATGATAGATCGTAGCGTGTCTCCATTGAACATGCCTAATCCCATCTCCAGGTGCTCGAGATGCGGCATCGAATCAGCCATGACCTTTTCCTCCGTCTCGTTCGACGTGTTCAGCACGAATTTGTTCCTGAGCATGAAATCTGGAGGGGGCATGTTACTCCTCAGCTTGACCAGATGGTGGCAATACTTTTCAGCAGAAAATATTCCAGTCGACATGATATAGAGGCAGTAGCTAATGTCAAGTTCTTCCAGCACCGGAAGAAACTCCAAGTGTCTCACAAAAGTTTCATCACTCACGTCGCACTTCGGAATGCGCAATACCCTTAGAAATTTTCCACTGTATTATAAAAATGGAAAAACATCAATAGAAATTAATAAAGTATACGTAAAATTTTGTAATAGAAAAAATAAAGTATTAGAATAAGGCCAAATAAAATTTTGCACAGGCCTTAAACATGCAAAATGGTCGGCTGCTTCGTCGAGCTTGTACGCGGAGAAGGACAGTAGATATCCTCCACTGCGAGCCACGAGCTTCTTTACGGTCAAACTAATCTCAGCGGTTTACTGGGTCCTTCGGCACCATTGTACCAAGTTGACGTTGGACCAATAGTCTAAGGGACCGTTGAGCGCCTTCCACCATGAACGACAAACTGGGGCCACGTTGCATATTACCTCGTCGCCGGCATCCCCGACAGTACCAGTATCATCGAGAGAATCTCCGTAAGGATGACGGCCCATCCGCTGAAGTTGATCTTGCTCTTGCTCCTCTCCGTTACGACTGTTCTTCTTCTTCTCTCCTTTGTTTCTCTCTAGTCGGATGTGTTCTTTTCTTTGGAAAAGGCTATTTAACCCGTTCGTTTCAGGGGTGTAGCCCGCTCGTGGAGGGGTGTGACCGAACAAGGAATAATTATGCTATTTGGCTTCCAAAATATTTGGGTGATGTCATCTTCCATTATGTGGCATATGACATGGCAGATGACATAACAGCTGAAATGGCAAATTTTAACCCAAAAAATTAATTACCCAATTTTTTTAATGTTAATGTTAATGTTAATGTTAATGTTAATATTAATATTAATTTTAATATTAATTTTAATATTAATATTAATATTAATTTTGATTTTAACATTAATGTTAATGTTAGTTTTAATGTTAAGGTTAATATTAATGTTAATTATCATGTTAATTTAATGTTTATTTATTAATTTACTATTAATTTTAATTTTAATTTTATTGTTAAATTTTACCATGTCAGCTGCCATGTCAGCAACCATGTCATCTGCCACATAATGGGAATTGACATCACCCAAAAAAAATTGGGAGCCAAATAGCATTTTTGAACGAGGAAAAGACTATTTGGAAATAACGGTAATGCCACTGTATTAATATTAGTTTCAATTATATTGTAAATTTTAAATTAACAAAAATGCCACTGTAGATTTAATATTAATGTTGGTTCCAATAATATTGTAGATTGTAAATAAAAAGAATAGAATTTTAACTTTAACTACTTTTAAATCTAAATTTAAATGTTAAATCAAAAACTAATTTAAATTTTAGTATTAGTATTAGTTTCAATAATGGAAGTGAGATTTATAGAGCTAGTATTATCAATGTTGATGGTCACGAAAAAAATGGTGTCTAATCTCAATGTGTTTCGTGCGTGAGTGACAAATCAGATTTATCGTGAGATTTATAGAGATAGTATTATCACATTTAATGGAAGTGCAAGTACAAACACTAAACAGAATATCGGATTTGCTTGGTATCGTGCACAAATACAAACACTAAACATAATATCGGATCGGCTAGCAGTTAAATAGAGTAAGCTCCCGATCATACCTCGATACTTACGAATGTTGATCGAGATACCGTCTTCATCATTATCAAGTTTTGTCGTTGTTGCCATAGGAGTCCCCATTGATTTGGATGAGTCGACTGTTGGGAACCCTTCACAAGCATCCAATCTTTGTCCCCAAACAGACTGCGACAGCCATCATCTGCCAGCCTTCCTACTGAAGCCAAGTTGTAGCGCAAACTCGGTACATGGCGCAGTGTTTCCATCGCCCTTCTTCACACGTCCAAACATGCCCCGACATGTTTACAGTGTTTCCATCGCCCAAGTCATACTTTATATGACGAGATTTGAGATTGTTGTAGTGTCCCATCCCTGCATCGTCCCCCGTTTCCGTCCGCGGGGTGCGCGAGAAAGGAACAATGTCGCTACCGATTCGGTCGGGACCGATAGGTCGGAATCGGCTGAGTCGGTCGAACGAGAACGGTTGAATTAAGATCCATTCCACGTTATGGAATGACTTCTTTGGAACCAAGTCCCATATTCAGCGGGTTGCGCCTCAAGGATTGGTTCTGCGGCTGAGTCGGAAGAGACCTCCCGTTGCTCTGATATTCATGCCGCACTTGATTTGGAATTGGCTTTGGTTTTCGTGAATGCATTTTTCGTGAATGCTTCCGATGGGTTTTCGTGACTTGCGTGTTCGTCGCTGACCTCCTTCGCCTCGTCCCTCTACTTCAAAATTAATATGTGAAGTAAATAAATGCTTGTCATAATAGTGTATAATCAAAGAAATTGTGGCACGATTCTTCACGAAACACTTGCTATCAAACTGCTAGTATTGAAAATGGAAAACATGCTTCCTCCTGCAATTCTACTTAGCCTATGCAAGACAATGAATGAATCGATTAACGTTTAACGCAACAATATGGCTAAGTGAGTAAATCGACTAAGTTCAAACAAAGGCTAAGTTTCGCACATAAAAAGAGAAAGGTTAAGGTTCTAGAAAAGTGATAACAAGCGCCATATCATTGCGGGTCAACTGCGTCAATGGTGCTGAAATCCAAGCCAAGTCTGACACAAACCGCCGGTAATAGCCGGCCAATCCTAGAAAACTTCGAACTTCTCCGACTGTGCTATGTATTGGCTATGTCTCTATGGCCACTATCTTCGGGGGGTCCCTTCCACTCCACCTCTGGTGATGACGTGACCTAAGTACGAGATACGATCCAGCCAAAACTCGCACTTACTGAACTTCGCGTACAACTGGTATTCCCTGAGTATCTGAAGAACTACACGAAGATGCTGCTCATGCTCTGTCTCACTCTTACTATAGACTAAGATGTCGTCTATGAACACTATCACGAACTGATCCAAATAGGGCATAAAGATACAATTCATGAGGTCCATGAATACGGTTGGCGTATTGGTTGCTCCAAATGGCATTACAAGGAAATTCCAATGTCCATACCTCAATCCGAATGCTGTCTTCGGAATGTCTTGCTCTCTGACTCTGATCTGATGGTACCCTGACCGCAAGTCAATCTTCGAGAATACAGCCGCTCCCTTGAGTTGATCAAATAAGTCATCTATCCTTGGTAGAGGATACCTGTTCTTGATTGTTACAGAGTTCAAGGTACGATAATCAACACATAATCTTGACGTACCATCCTTCTTCTTAACAAGAAGCATCGGTGCTCTCCAAGGCGATCCAGTAGCATGAATGAATCCCTTGGTTCTGAGTTCTTCAATCATCTTGTATAAGATTTCCAACTCTAAAGGTGCCATCCTGTAGACTCTCTCCGATACTGGTGGCGTCCCTGGAATCAAGTCGATGGTGAACTCTATCTCCTTTTCTGGGGGCATGCCTAGAAGCTCTTCGGAAAATACATCAGGAAACTCTTCTGCTACTCTGGAAAACTGAACTGCTACTGCTACTGCCATCCGCAACACTGGTGGAGAAGGTTCTATTTTGTCCTTGGAAAATGAAAACTCTGCCTCACCAGGAATACCAAAAATAATCCTGTCAATATGGCAGTCTATTCTTGCGTATTGCTCCTTCAACCAATCCATTATTAGGCCAAAGAATCGATTCGGCCTGGGAGGAACGAGTATAGCAAGCGCCAGCCTTACATCGGCGTGGGTTATTCGGGAACTTTCGCACAGGGCTCGCTACCCGCCGCAAAAGGGTCGCCGTCTAACCCAGCTATAGTCCGTGATGGCTTGACATTGCCAGTGGCCTTCACATCCTTTCACTGCTTAACAAATGCACGTGACACGGGATGAATATGATAGCTGCTTAATGCTTACAAATTCATATGCTTGCCTCGAAACATGTTGACATGCTAATTGATCAGGATGGTTAGAAAGATCACATAATAACTAGCTAACATGTTTATAAAACTGCTTGAATCAAATGCAGAGCTTGGATTTTAATTAGTTATTCGCCAGTACATGTGATCGTACTGATCCTCGCTCTTGCAGGTCACGTGAATCAGGAAGGACGCGCCAACTAGCTCGGCGATGCTCATGATTTTGAAGCTTCGGCCGTGCGTCAAAGTCTTGTCCTGTAACTCCACTTTTGAAGACTCTCAATTGTCCAAGGAAGATGGCTCAGCGTCCCTCCATTCCAGGTCACTGGAGAACTTTATTGCATATTGAGGGATGTGTGCAATGTATGGAACGGCTATCTCAAAGTTTTCTTTACTTAATGTGTGATTCAATTTGTCTGCTTATTCTCTTAGATCTCGTGTCTCGGATTACCTTATGACTATGCCTTGTGCGATCGTAAATTAGGTTCGTAGACAACATGGGACGGTTGCTATTACTTCGATAGCCCAACAAAACTTTTTTCTATCGTATTCGTGCAACGACTTGACAAGCAAGGGCTACGTCAAGCCTTGCATCGAGGGAACTTGTTGTGCACACGTTCGACTTGAACAATAAAGTTCTTTGGGTGCATAGACTTAAGCAACAAGCAGTAAAATGTGACTTAAATTACGGGACAAGCGAATGCTAATATTAATTGTAGTTCCAATAATATTTTATATTTTAAATAAAAAAGAATGCAATTTTAACTTTAACTAGTTTGAAGTAAATGTTAAATCAAAAACTATTTTAAATTTTAGTATTAATATTAGTTTCAATAATATTGTAAATTTTAAATTAACAGGAATGCCATGGTATTAGAAACCTAGCTGAAGTCACTTTGCTCGGGCTCGGTTAGTGTTCGTCTAAACTCGTACGTGCGAACTAGTTATTAGTAATAAAAATCAAAAATTGAATTTTAAGTTTAAAATCTAGTCGAGCTCGATCATTTCTCTTTATCCCATCTCTCTCTCTCTCTCTCTTTCTCTCTCTCTCTCTCTCTCTTTTTCAGGTTCTCTCTCACAGATTGTGTTCACTAATACCATATCATTAGAAATAATTATACAACAGTAAACGTAGCATTAAATGTTGTTGCATGTGTTATCCTACAAAAGAGGGACACGTGGAGAATGCTGATGTATGCTTCCTCATGCGTTATTAGTTACACAATTTAATAATACATGTACCCAGAAGACAAAAAAGTTGTGTTGTTGGAAGTTGTTTCCTTAAAATTATGCTTGCTTCTAGAATCACTCAAGCATTTTCATGAGCCAACAAAAGAGGGCCATATGGCGGAGGTACAAAGAAGACGAAAATGTTGTGTTGTTGCCTTGTTGGACGTTGTTTCATTTTGGGTTAAAATTTGCCATGTCGTCAATCATGTCAGATGACACACAATATTATTTAACATGCCACATCAGATGCCACATCAGATGCCACATAAGGAGGGATATATATATGAGGGACAATTTGGAGGTACGGATAGCATTACTCTTTCTTTTTTGTATTGTTTCTTGTCCTTCGTTTCTTCTGTTGGTTTTTATCACACTCTATTTTCTTCAATGGCGACGTCACATGGAGAAACTGATCGTCATGTGGAAGAATTAGTTGATGAAGAAAGCTTCGCTTCAAGAGCAGTGTCAGATGATTTGGATGATGAGCAAAGTTTGGAAGCTGTTAACTTAGGAGACAACAAAGAACAAGATGAAGAAAACAACGAAAGAATGCATCATAACGATGACGACGACATCAACGCAAACAACAAAATATTATTTCACATCACCATTTCTAATAGATTTAAGAAATGCTTTATATTTTTATAATTATTTCTCATACTTATTTTATTTTATTCTATTCTTAGGGACGATGGTGAATCTCCATTGGATTTCGATACAGCGACGATGAAAAAAATATTACAGTCTGCCAATATTAACAAAGCTCCAACAAAACTCTTACATGAAGATATTGTTGGCTTACAGTTCAACTCTATTGAAAAAGCAGAGACATTCTACCGGATATATTCAAAAGCAGTTGGTTTCAGTATTAGAAAGAACGAAGCAAAGAAAAACAAATCTGGGATGGTGATGGTCCATAGTTGGTGTTGTTCGAATGCGGGATTCAGACAGAAGAAATACAATGAAGCTCCTAACAGGGTTCGTGAGCCAAGAAGTGAAAGCAGAAGTGGTTGTAAAGTAATTTTTCGTATTGGGTTCACCAATTCTACAAAGCTGTGGATCGTCAAAAAATTTCACTTACATCACAACCATAGCATGGCGAATGATTATGAACCTGTTTTTTTGAGATCCCATCGTAAGATATCACCCACAGAGTTGGAACAAGCTAAGCTTATGGAGCAATCAGGGATGGGGCCTGGAGATGTATGGAATTTAATTGTCCACCAGAAAGGTGGCTGGAATAAGGTTGGATGGACGAAAAAAGATTTATATAACGCTTTAGCCAAAGATAGTAAAGCACTAGACGATGTTGATGCTACAACAACACTTACATTTCTTCAATCTAAGGAGGGCATTGACCCAGATTTCTTCTACGCGTATAAGGTAGACGAAGATTCCAGATTGACCCATCTCTTTTGGGCTAAAGGTACATGTCGATTCGATTACGAATTATTTGGAGATTCACTAGCATTTGATTCTACATATAAAACAAATAGAAGTCAAATATCGTTGGTGGTTTTAGTGAATACAAACAATCATGCAATGACTTGTGTGTTTGGGTTTGTAATGATCCATAATGAGACTTAAGAGACATATTCTTGGATTTTAGAAAAATTCCAAGAGTGTACGAATGGCAAATTACCAGTGACAGTTGTCACGGATGGTTGCAGATCCATGAATAAAGTAATTGAGGATTTAATGTCCAACGTAGTTCATCGAACGTGCTCATGGCATATCCTAAACAATGCAGCCAAACATGTACACCAAGAGGGTTTTGCAAATAAATTGAGTCTTTTGATTAAAAGGTACATCGCACACTTGCTACTTTAATTTGAAATATGTTGTTGTTACAATATTACAACTTTAGTTACTGTCCATATTTTCTAAATAGGTACTATTCAGTCGAAGAATTTAAAAACCGTTGGCAGCAGATGCTAACGGATTATAATGTAGAGAAAAATGAGTAGAGCAATGCATTGTACAGAACGAGGGAGCGATGGGCGGACACATTCCTACGTAGAAATTATTTTGGTGGTTCTATTGCAACAAATATATGTGAATCTATGAACGCATTTCTGAAAAAAAATTGAATGAGAAGCTGCCACTATGGAAGGCCCTTCAAAATTGTGACCACGGTTTGGCGGCCTTACGTTACGGCCAGATAAGTAAGCATGTCACTGATAAACTCTCAACACCAGTTGTGAAGCAAACTAGCATGGCCGTAATAGAAGATAAATTTGTCGTAATTTATACTAAAACGGTGTTTATAGAGGTAAGAAAGGAAATCACACGTTCTGATACATATATTGTTCTCCATCATCACATCATAAGAGAGGCAGAAGTTTGTACTATCCAAAAGTATATGTCGTCAAACAGTGTCAACCGAAAGGTTACATTTGATCGGGCCGACAACATCATAACATGTGACTGCTTGTGGATGGAGACCAAGGGGATTCCTTGTAGGCATTTTTTTAGCAATAAAGAGATTACAAATTGGAGATATTACAAAGAACTTGATAAAAACTCGTTGGCTCAAGGATTGCAAAGAGAGTTATCTCTCCGGACCTGGCATAGAAAGAAGATTCATCCACCCAGACAGTATTGAGAGCAGAAGGTATGGTAGTATTAATGAACAAGTTAATCTGTTTACGTATTATTGTAAAAAATTAAGCAAAATTCAAGAAAAGTGAACGGAGTTGATGTCATATGTTCTGATGGAGTTGAAAAAAATGGTGACCGATATTGGTGAAGAAGAACAAATGGTAGCTGATGCAGTTCATGGAGTGCATGAATCTTTAAAAGAGCCAAATCCGGTAGCAACAAAAGGAACGACTTCTCAAGGGAAATCAAGCCAGCCTACAGTAAGTCAGACTATCCCGAAGCCTAGAATTTGTAGAGTTTGTAAAAAATCGGGTCACGATTTTCGTAATTGTAAAGTACGGAAGCGAAATAGCGACAAAGAGCAAATAAAATCAAATGAAACGTCGTTGACTTAAGACAATGTCTTTCCTATGTGGCAAGATGTCATTCACACAAGACAATTAGATAAAATTATGTTCTCCAATGCAAAAGTTTGAGAAGACAATAAAATTACTTTTTATTCAACTTCCAAGACAACTTTTTCACTTCTTCTTTTTTATATATATAAAAGTCATCTTAAAGGGGCAGATGCTCACAATAAGGTTGGAGATGCTCTAATAATCAACTATTTTTTTTACAATTCTCCGTTCCAAATTAAACGGATAATAGAACCCTCAATCGTTTTAACACTGGGAATGCTATTCTCCGTTTAATTCAAAACGGAGAATGCTATTCTCTATTTATAAAAACACGAAGAATAGCATTCTCTTTCGTTTTAACTCTTGTAATGCCATACTCCATTTAATTGGCACAAAAAACGTGGTGGAAACATGTTTAATTAATAAAATTTGACAACATATTTAAGAATGTGAAGTTTCTAATCTCAATATTTCCATTTTTTGAATATTTGATTAAATTTTTGAACGTATTTTTTTTGCATTTAGCCGTTTTATACTCGTATTTTTCCCATCCCAAATTTTTCACGTTTGACGACTTGGTAACAAGACTATGAACTTGAAAAGAGTAAAATTGAAACACTCAAAGTTGTCCTCAAGTTTACTTTGTAATCATATTTAAGATGGATTTGACGGCAAGATTGATGCTGACAGCATAATCAATTCTATGACGTAACAAGTCATTGATGGGGATAGCATTCTCAATCGTTTCAAATTAAACGGAGAATACCATTCTCAATCGTTTTAATACTGAGAATGGCATTCTCCGTGTAATTCAACACGGAGAATAGAATTCTCCGTTTCAAATGACACGAAGAATGTCATTCTCCGTTTAAATTAAAACAGAGAATGAACATTCTAATGTGTTTTAACACTGGAAATATTATTCTTCGTTTTAATTTACACGGATAATGCCATTCTCCGTTCCAAATTAAACGAAGAATAGAATGCTCAATCGTTTTAACACTGGAAATGCTATTCTCCGTGTAATTCAAAAAGGAGAATGCTACTCTCCGTTTATAAAAACACGGAGAATAGCATTCTCTTTCGTTTTAACTCTTGTAATGCCAAACTCCGTTTAATTGGCACAAAAAATATAGTGGAAACATGTTTAATTAACAAAATTTGACAACATATTTAAGAATGTGAAGTTTCTAATCTCAATATTTCTATTTTTCGAATATTTGATTAAATTTTTGAACGTATTTTTTTTGCATTGAGCTGTTCTATACTCGTATTTTTGCCATCCCAAAATTTTCACGTTTGACGACTTGGTAACAAGACTATGTACTTGAAAAGAGTAAAATTGAAACCCTCAAAGTTGTTCTCTATTTTACTTTGTAATCATATTTAAGATGGATTTGACGGCAAGATTGACGCTGGCAGAATTCAAAGGGGCAGATTCATTGGTATTAATGGCATATAAATGGCAGTAGTTGGGAGAGTTTGTTCTCGTCTTACTTAGCTTTACTTGAGAAGGGGCAGATGGATTGGTATTAATGCAAATTAATTGAATTGAATTCGAAGTGACTGTCACTTGGCGCAAGAGTTTGAGTTGTCCTTGCCTATAAATGGCAGTAGTGTAGGAAGAGTTTGTTCTCGTCTCACTTAGCTTTTCTTATGGAGATGGACTCTGCCGATCCTCCGCCTTGGCAAGACGCTTTCCTGTTTGTTGTCGATCTCCTCGTTCGAAGAAGCTTTGGTGGTGAAGTCCTTCAGAAGACTGAGATGTGCCTAGTGGACTGTCCATGTTCGTGTACTTCATCGACTGTGTGCCATGATGTTGGTTACAGAAAGAGCCCCAGGGTTTGGATTGATTGCCAACCCACACTCTGTCGAAGTGCCCGCACGTTGATTCGCTCTGACTATGCACGGTGTTCCTTTGCCTCAAGGAGTTCCTTTGTCTCAAGAAATTCCTTGGCACGTTGGCGATGAAGTGATTTGCTCTGACGATGCACGGTGTTCCGTATTCGTGCACTTCATCAGAAGACTGAGATGTGCCAAGTTTCCGTGTTCGTGCACTTCATTGACTGTATGCCATGATGTTGGTTACTGGATCCGGGATCGCTCTTGCTCTTGCACTGATAATGCACGATGAAGTGATTTAACTCAAGGAGTCATCCAACGGTTTCTTTGCTCTGACGATGCACGATGAAGTGATTTGTCTCAAGGAGTCATCCAACGGTTTCTATGCTCTGACGATGCACGATGAAGTGATTTACCTCAAGGAATTCTTTTGCCTCAAGGAGTCCCATTGCTCTGACGATGCACAATAAAGTGATTTGTCTCAAGAAATTCTTTTGTCTCAAGGAGTTCCATTGCTCTGACGATGTACGATGAAGTAATTTGCCTCAAGGTGTTCCATTGCTTTGACAATGCACGATGAATTAATTTGTCTCAAGGAATTCCTTTGCCTCAAGGAGTTCCATTGCTCTGACGATGCACGATAAAGTGAATTCCTTTACAAGGTCCTTTCTCTTAAGGAATTTCTTTTCAAGGTCCTTTACCTCAAGAAATTCCTTTGCTCTTGAGGAATTCCTTTGCCTCACGGAATTTGTCATCCCCGTTTTTCGTTATCCGTATTTCCAGTATACGTATACGGAATCCTGACACGTATTTTTATTTCTCTTGCCTTGCTAGCTAATTTTGGTTTAATCTTGTTTAGGTTCATCATGGCATATCATGGTTTGACTTGGTTTATTTTAGTTTGGCTTGGTTTATTTTCATGGTTCATCATGTTAAACCTCCTCCACATTTTTCTTTATAAATCCACCTACTTTTTCTCTCTCCTCATTATTTCTCATAACTCCTTTTCTTCTCCATTAAAACCTCTCCCCCTCCATAGGCAAGTGCATCTTGTTTCCACCTGTGAACCCATTTTGATGGTTCCAATGGCTTCTTAGCATGATTCTAAACTACTTTAGAACTTGTAGATTTTTATTTTGGTGCATGAATTTTTGTAGATCTAGGAAATTACCATTTTCAGATTTTTGTAGTTTTGATCTATTTAACTTCTTCATTTGCATGTTTCGATGGTTCCATATCGTAGAGAATTTCGTCCTACATCATTTTGACCTATGGAAGTCCGAATTTGGACTCCGGACGGAGATTTGGCGGAGCTCGGAAGCTTCGGCTTTTTGGGTTTTTCTTCCCGGACTTGTCGGGAAGAAGAACAGTGCTTGGGCGCATGAACTTGCCATACGCCCAAAGCCATCCTCCCCCCTAGTGGGTGCATAAGTCTGGCCCCCCTTGGGTGCATAAGTATGTTCCTATGTGGGCGCATAACCTTGTGTTGGCGTATAGCTTTCTAAAGCATGCTACAGCACGTTGCTTTTTTTTTTCCCTTGGCACTTAGCCACAAGGGTCTTGCTTCCCTCCCTTGGGCGCATAGACCACCCTCCTTGGGCGCATAGGGGCTGCCCTAGTGGGCGCATATAGCTCCCCCTTGGGCGCATGGTGGTCACGGCCACCTTCCTTTGGGCATTTTGAGATCTTTTGGGTTTTACACCCTTTCGGCCATGTTGTTTCATGACTTTTCCATGGGTTGCTCACACGACACGACTCGTGCGTACCACGGCTAGGCGTGACACGACTCGTGCAAGCCGTGGCACGACTTAGCACGATTTGGTTAGTCATGGCACGGTTTTTTATGTATGACTAATATAAGAACGCGACACGATTTGTGCAAGCCGCGGCAAGGCTTGGCACGACTTGGCATATATTAGCCTTCATGTAGGCACATAGAACCCTATAGGCACATAGCCGTTGGATGCACGATGTTTTGGCATTTTTTCTTTTTATGCATTTTCTTCTTTTATGATGCAAGTTGCCTTGTCTTTTCGGCTTTATTGTACTTTATACTTTATGCCATATTTTCTTTCCTAAACGGTGGCCCGTTAGGGTGTACTCAGGATTATGTCTCTTCTTTACCTACATATTAGCTTGTATAATGATATGCTGAATAACCATGATATGTGAACACGATATGATGATAGATATTTAGTAAACCAGGATGGTGGCCCGTCGTGGCGCGCTCCTAACAAGTAACAAGTACAAGTAACATGACATGATGGTGACCCGTTGTGGTGCACCCCTGACAAGTAATCTTGACACGTAACCTTGAACGCTGTTGCGACGGCTAACTTGACATGCTAAGTAAATTCTCGTATTGACACCGTAGGTGATTGTATTGAATGTGCTTGTATAAGCTACCAGTCTTGTCTTGCATAATGTCTAGGACTTGTATCTCTAGTTACCACGGTCAGGGATTCATACTGAATCTGACTAGGTTAATGACTAGATTGATCAAGTAGTTCATATAGAGAGGTATTCCGGCTACAAGCAATCCCGTTATCTGGGCACCTTCTCTGATTGACTTGTAGCCTGCCGACGAGTAGGGCACATTTCCAGCTCACTGTCATGTGGGGCACTTCATGAAACAATTACTATGCACACTGTCATGTGTTGCACTCAAGTCACCTAACAAGTCATGATAACTCTTAGTATGAACTTGCATCCGGATAACATGGATAGTCTGCAGGGCTTGTGGCCGTAGGGATACCTCATTGCATCTTGCTAGTAACTAGGGTTGTGACAACCCTAGTTAGTTTAAATATCAAGCCGTACTCTTGCTTGGCCGTGAATATTGGATGGAGTCCCATCTTGTCTAGTCTTGCCTAGACCCAGTACATGGCTATCTCAGGACATGCTTGTGTATGCTTTACTTTATCGATAATTGGTTAGAGACTAAGTTCCGTTCAGGTGAAGGGTTACAACCCCGGTCCTCGTTTGGTTTACGGGTTGTAACTTGGTTACCGAAATAGTCCTTTAGTTCTCTTATCGTTTATCACTCTATTTTCTCTAACTCATGTCTTTTGTTATTTCATCTATGACCTTATGTGCTAATATGCTGGTTTTAGTTCTTAAGTGAATCCTCCTTTGTGACACTTGCTCTTTCTGGTGTCTGACCCAGCTGATTTTATATGACCAAATTTCGGAGCAGCTTTCGAGGATCTTCCAGCCTTCCAGCCAGATGGTGACCACTAGAAGGGACCCTGGTAACGAGTGGGTTTTATTTTGCTCTTCCACTCTATTGTAAAATTATTCTTTTGAGGCATTTAGCCATCGAGCAAGTGTTAGCTCGTGTTGAATTTACATTCCTGTCTGCCTAATGGCTGTAACATGATTGACACATCCTAGGGTTGATCATGTATGACTTAAACTCTTGCTAGTCTTCGCATTTTGTATGACTAGCTTCATGATCATCTGAATATGTAATGTTTGGGACGCCTTACCTTGTATGTCTGATGATCTACCATCCTGTTACATTTACTTGCTTGCTTGAGATTGAGACACTAGGCTTGTTCTTGACCCTAAGAGACTAACGGGTTGTAGTAAACCCTCATGCATCTAGACAGCCGTGACCGTATTACGAGGTGGGATTCACTACAATGTACGTAGCTGGCTGTGTCTACCCCCCGCTCTCCAATATTCTGGTTCTGGGGCGTGACAGAATTTCTTTGCTCTGACGATGCACGATGAAGTGATTTGGCCCAAGAAATTCCTTTGCTCTAACAATGCATGATGAAGTGATTTGCTCTGACGATGCCCGTGCGCAGCTCACATTCAACTTTTTCTTGGTAGTAGGATTTTATGTAGTAGTTCAGACTTTTATATGTAAATAAAAGTCAAACTTTTCGTGGTTTTGACAAAGTAAATGTAATTCAAAAATAATTTTATTAAAAAAGACAGAGCAGACCAGACGTTATAAAAGACAGAAGTTTTTTGTCCAATTACACAATTACATTGTTATTTTACAATGTCATTGCTAGGTTGGTGGTGTTACATATTCGCTTGAAAGCAATTTCTTAGCCCATACCAACCTCATCATTATAATCTTCTGGTGAGTGTCATCGTCATTTCCTTCCGATATTTCGAAGGGAGTACTCATCAAGCTCATCATATAATACGCCGTGTACAAGAGGCAGTTGGGTGCCTGTTATTCTGGGCATCTTGGAGAACAATTCAGCACTGTGCTCTCATACTCCATCTTCGTCGGGCATCTCTCCCTCATCATATCAACTTTTCTCCTAACGATAGGCTATAAGGTCTTCTTTATTAATTCTGCATCCACCTTGCCCTTTTCGTACATGGTTTGCCTCCAGGAGTTGTAGTGTGTCCATTCGTAGGAGATAAAGTTGAATGTGAGCAGCGTATAGTGTTTGATGGATACATGAAAGAGTGGGATGAATAGCAACTTTATGTCGTCCTCTAAACCCATGACGAAGTCTTCTACATCTGTTCTGAAAGTTTCAAGGGCGCCGACTTTTGCTTCTGGTTCAATGGCACGTTCAACGATGTTTTGTTTCCCAAAAATAAAACACAATATCATGAGTAATTTTTTTATGTCATTGTTCATCGGTGTACACATGAATATAGATTTTTCTGTTTGGATTCTTACCAATGTGTGGGGCATCAAGAATTCAGACCACTTATGTTGCACGTCCTTTGAACTTGACGGGGCGTACATTCTTTCATAGCCTTGAATTTCTCTCAGCTTCCTTATTATTAGGTTCAGTATGCCAGCCTCCATGTCTTCATAGTTGAGTATGTCTTACAGGTCTATTGCCGACAGCTGGACTGCAACTTCATTTTCACCCTCTTTCGACAAAAATAAGTATACAATATCACTGCACATAAATTTAGTTTAGATTAAATTAATAGAGATTCTCAGGACATAATTGTGAAAAAATTGAGAAAAAAAATGGTCATTCGCCGTCCAACAGACACGGAGAATGACAATTCGCCGTCCAACTGACACGGAGAATGGTAATTCGCCGTCCAACTGATACGGAGAATGGTTATTCTCCGTTATGAATTGGACGGAGATTGGTCGAGTTCAGAATACATACTCTGGACACTTCTTTTTGGGAATTACGATGTCGATGTATTGCTTCTTCAGCTCTTCATCCGCATCTTTCCAAAGTAAGAGTTCATCGTATTCCTTTAGTATGACACGGTTCCTCTTTAATTCATCCATTTTGGCGACTTCTCCAAATTTCGGAGCGGCATTCATCTTTTACTTTTTATTAGCCTCTCTAACTGTTTTCTTTTCTAAGGGAGTAACATCTTCATCGGCTATTGGCGCTGATGGTTTTCTGAACCTCTTTTTCCCCGATCCTTCTCTTCTTTTGGCTTCTTTTGGAGCAGCAAGTTCAGCAGCTGCTTGAGTCTCCTCATGCTGCAATGCTACAACAATGGCTTGAAGATCAGCAATTTTTGTATCCTTTTCAACGGCTTCAATATTCAACGATTCAACTTTATTTTGAAGCTCACCTTTTTTCATTAACGAGCCTTTTATTTATTTCTCCGAGATGTTCGGTTATTTGCACTAAAATAAAACAAACAACAATAAAATGTATGATGTGAATCTAACACGAAGAATGACATTCTCCGTATAATATAACACGGAGAATAGCATTCCCCGTTTGGAATTACACGGAGAATAACCTTTCCAGTATCAAAATGATAGAGAATAGCAATTATCCATTTCAAATAAAACAGAGAATGTCATTCTCCGTGTTATTATACACGAAGAATGGCCATTCTCCTGAAAGATTACAAATTAGAAATTTGAAATAGAAAAGATTTTACCTTGTGCATGTAGCTTTTTAACATTGTCGATGAGCTGTGCATTTTCAGCAATAAGAACAGAATTCTGCTTTCTCAAATCCTCCAGTTCAAGCATAGAGCCCTCCATCACAACGTTGACTGCACGTTGTTGCGCTTCTTGTGCCTCGAGCTCTTTCAGCTTTTCTTTGAGTTTCTCGTTCTCAAGGTTGGCTGTACGTAACTGCGCTCCTTGTGCCTCCATCTCTTTTAACTTTTCTTTGAGTTATTCATTCTGCACAAGAATATCAGAATGATGTCTTCTCAAATCCTCCAATTCATGTGCTGAGTCGTCCATCACAGAGCCCATTTCATCATGCTGTGGTATCTGTTGTTCATCAAAATTATCCCCACCTGCTTGTTGGTGTTCTTCCTCTCCCTCTTTTTTAACTTCTTGTATAGGTGGCTCATCTTCTTTGTGCCCTTCTTCTTCCCTAACAGGTATAACCAGATCTTCGAATATCATCTTCGATCTCAACTTGTTATGATATTCGGCCTTGAGGAAGTTTGAGGTTTCGTACCCATTCCATGTGAAAAATCTTGGGTAATCAGGAATTGGGTCGAACTTTCTTTTCACAAATGTACTATGTTCTGCAAACCAATAGAGTAAGTATATTGTGCAACCTTCCAATTTGGAGTAAGCCATTGAGTAATCCCCCCATTCAGTTTTGCTTCTAATCCTCTTTATGCTATCCATTACATATGCCAGGATTAACCTTGGCCAGCATATACTGTTGATGACGTCCACACTGTCTACCAAGGCCAAGAATCTGTACGACAAATTTGAACCGCCAGACTTTGTGAAGAATACTGTTTGGCACAAGTGGAAGATTATTAGCTTGGCCAAATCATCTGAATTAACAGCGTTATCTCGGCCACGAAGACGTTGTAACAATTTAAAGAACTTCTCTCTCACTTCCTTATTCGTGACTTCTGAGTGTTTGCCCTTATAATTAGCCAGCAATCTTGTGAAGTGATCTCTACACAGGCTCAATGATGCTGGTGGTGTGGGCTGTTGTTGTTTTTCCATTATCAATCATTTGTAAATAATATCATTATCGCTTTCTTCATTCAGCGGTAGATCGAAGATGACTGCCATGTCGTAGACGTTTGGCACGATTTTAACAGTGGTGCTCAATTCAAAGCACCCGACGCCATCTTCTTCTTCTGTGTAACTTATAATTAAATTCTCAAGCCCTTCCGTTACCATGGCCAATTCGGAGACGTGGACTCTTTTTTGGTAAAAAAAAAGCTCGACAAAATTCCATAAACCGGTATTCTTCAAGGAATCAATAACTCGCTCAGGTAAACGGACAACATCTATATTGACCACCTCCATAAGATTTAGCATTGGCTTGAAAGTAGAACAGAAAAGTCTTGCTTCCTTATTCCTGACAGATTTTTTTCTATAAAACAAAAAAAAAACAAAAAAATTAGGTTTCTGTTAACTGTTCTCCATCGATATAAAACAGAGAATAGCCATTCTCCGTCAAATTGAAACGGAGAATAATCATTCTCCGTGTTAATTAACACGGAGAATGGCCATTCTTATGGGTTTTAACACTGGGAATGATATTCTTCGTGTAATTTAACACGGAGAATGTCATTCTCTGTTTCAAATTAAACGGAGAATAGCATTCTCAATCGTTTTAAAACTGGGAATGGCATTCTCCGTGTAATTCAACACGGAGAATAGCATTCTCTGTTTCAAATGACACGGAGAATGTCATTCTCCGTTTATATTAAAACGGAGAATGAACATTCTAATGTATTTTAACACTGGGAATGTTATTCTCTGTTTCAAGTTATACGAAGAATGCCATTCTCCGTTCCAAATTAAACGAAGAATAGAATCCTCAATCGTTTTAACACTGGAAATGCTATTCTCCGTGTAATTCAAAACGGAGAATGCTATTCTTTCTCTTTCTTCTCCGTTTTAAATTATACGGAGAATAGCATTCTCCGTTTAAATTAACACAGAGAATAGCATGCTCATGTGTTTTAACACTGAGAATGCCATTCTCCGTTAAATTAAACGGAGAATGATATTATTGATTTAAATTACATGGAGAATGGCATTCCCAGTGTAATTTGACAGGGAGAATGAACATTCAAATACGTTTTAAGACGGAGAATGTTATTCTCCGTGTAATATATACAGAATTTGCGAACATAAACTCAAAGTTATACCTTCTGTTTGCACTTCTTCTTGCACTTCTTTTTGCTTAGCATCTTTTCCCTTTTTTCTTCTATGCAACTTTCTTAGAATAGGGTTTCCGTTGTTCTACGTCTTTCCCTTTTGGATTTTCTGCAACTGGTGCATCTTCTCTAATTGGTGATGCTGCCGGTGATGATTCTGCCGCTGATGACGACATGGTGTGAAGATTGTGAATGGGGAGGATGGTTTGAAGATTTTGGAGGAGAATGACCTAGGTTTGAGAACATAGTGGCGTATGGAAGAAGAGGAAGAATCAAAACCATTTTTTTTGTAATAATAGGTTTCGGGGGTGTTTTGAATTAATTAGAAGGGCAAAAAGGTCATTTCATATATTTTTGGGCCTTTCATAAATTTTGCGGTCGGTTTTACATAAAATAGGAGGCGATTGATGGAGAAACGGGATTGCTGGAGAAACGGGGAGAAATTGCACAACTTTGTGACTTTATATAATAAAAAATAAAAATAAAATAAATAAATCACCTTCTTCCATTTCAACACAATATCTAATTAAAAGATAAAATGACAAATATAATCTATATATATATATATATATATATATATATATATATATATATATATATATATGTTTGAGTTAATTGTCTGTTTGAAGTTAATTGTCCAAATGATGTTGAAGTTTGATATTTTAGATAGAAATCGTGAAGAATTGACATGTAATATCTTATTTTTAGGATTTGTTTTTGTCTTGACCAGTTGATACGTCGACAGATTTTGTACTCGAGAAAAGCTATTTTTGTTCACACGGGTGAGCAATTTTCGGGTTTGAAACCGAAAATCGATCCGACCCGAACCATTTTAGCAAAACGGGTCGGGTTTACGAAATTCGGGTCGACAGCCGGTTCTTTGAACTGGAAAAAGCTTTTACAATTTTTGGGCATTTCATAAATTTTCCCAAATTTTAGGATTATAAGGCAGCAAGATTATGGAACAAATGAACATTTTGATATCATTTTTGTCACGCCCCAGAACCAGAATACTGGAGAGCGGGGGCGGACATAGCCAGCTACGTATGATGAAATAGAATCCATCTCACCATACGGTCACGGCTGTCTAGATATGGGAGGGTTTATCTACAAGCCATCAGTCTCTTAAGGTCATAAAATAGCCTATTGTCTCAATCTCAACCAACTAATAATAATTATAAGATGTCAGATCTCCAAATATACTATTGTAAGGCGTCCCAAACATTACATATCCAGATGATCATGAAGCTAGTCGTTACAAAATATGAGGACTAGCAAGAGTTCAGTCATACACGATCAACCCCCGGGGCTTGTCATTCATGTTACAGCCCGTAGGCAGACAGTAAGTAAGTACAATCGAGCTAACACTTGCTCGTCGGCTAAACGCCTCAAAAGAATAATTTACACTATTACAGTGGGAGAACAAAAGAAACCCACTCGATGCCCTGGTTACGCCTGGTGACCACCATCGGGCTGGAAAGCAGGAAGATCCTTTGGTGCTGCTCCGGTATCTGGCCATACAAAACCAGCTGGGTCAGACCCCAGAAAGAGCAAGTGCCACAAAGGAGGCTTCACTTAGGACTAAAACCAACAAATCATTAGCATTCAACAAGTAAGAAAATAATAAGTAACACAGATTGGGGTTCGAGCACTACCAATGTACTTGTCCCAATCAGAGAAAATAATTAAGAGAAGCATCATGTTAAATAAAATATAGCTGGATAATATATATGAAAAGAAGACAATGATGAAAGTGACAATGAAGGGTACAATCAGGATAGTACAATTTGGAGTGACAATAGTGTTCAAGCATTATAGTGACAATCTGGAGTGACAATCATTCAATCATGCTGGTACAATCTTGCAATCGATCACTTCTAGACAATACTAAACTGGACTAGACTCCATCCAATCAATCACGGCCAATCATTGCCTACGGCTTTCTACATTAACTAACTAGGGTTATCACAATCCTAGTTACTAGCAAGATGCAATGAGATGCTCCAAGTAGTCACAGGCCCTGCAGCTACCCAGGTTATCCAGGCAATCATTATAGTGACAATCTAGAGAGTTCAATCATTAAAGCGTCAATGGAGGGAGAGTGCAAGACAATAGAGTTCAATCATTAAAGTGACAATCGAGAGTGCCCCACATGACAGTGGGCTGAAAATGTGCCCTACTCGTCGGCAGGCTACAAGTCCAAACATTTGCGGGCGGAATAACGGGGTCGCCTGTAACTGGAGAACATCTCTTCATGACTAGTAGATTATTCTAGTTATTAACCTTAGTTTATTTCAATATGTACCCCTGACCGTGGTACTCAGGGGTACATGCCCTAGAAATGATGCGAGACAAGACTGGTTCATTTATACAAGCACAATCGCCCACGGTGTCAAGTCATTATACAGGTCATGTCATGTCAAGTAGCCACCGTAACGGCTTATCGAGATATAACATGTCAGGTTATCCGGTCAAGTATACTAGTCAGGAGTGCGCCACGACGGGCCACTATCATGTCATGTCAGGTTACTGGTCGAGAGCGCACCACTACGGGTCATCATCAAGTCAGGTTGTCATATCAAGTCTATCATGTCAAGCCAATCATGTCAAGTTATCATTCCAAACATATTAAATAAATTCGTGATTATCAAGTTCATGACAAAAGGCGTAAGGATATAAAATAGGCGTAAAATATCTAATAAAATATCCATATACAGGACTAATATGAATCACCGGTTACAAGTCAAGTGTGCATCCCATCGGGTCACTATCAAGAAGATCAGAAAGTACCCGGATCATAAATCACAGAAATCAGAAACCATATTAGTCATAAGCAATTCATCAAAAACCGTGCCAGGTCGTGTTGGGTCAAGCAGTCGTGTCATGTGAAACAAGATCTCAAAACTCCAATCCATAGAAGAGAAGCCAAGCCTAGAGGATTAAAACAAAATCAACATGGACAATGGATTGCGCAGGGGTTAGAGTGCGCAAGGGATGAACTGCGCGAGAGTTGGATCGCGCAAGGGCTGGACTGCGCTGGGTCAAGCGCGCAGGGAAATGGATTGCGCTAGGTCAGATTGCGCAGAAGATGAACTGCGCAAGAGCTGAGCCGCGCTGAGTCGGGTTGCGCAGGGATCGGATTGCGCACACACCGGATTGTGCAGAGAATGGATTACGCCAGGGCGAGCTGCGCTGGCTGGATTGCGCCAAAACGAGCTGCGCGAGGCTAGATTGCGCCAAAACGAGCTACGCGAGGCTAGATTGCGCCAAAACGAGCTGCGCGAGGCTAGATTGCGCCAAAACGAGCTGCGCGAGGCTAGATTACGCCAGCACTAAAGAGTGCTGGGCTAACTGGTTTGCGCCAGCGCTAAAGAGCGCTGGACTGGATTGCGCTCGGGAACAGGGGTCTTCTTCCCCAACCCGAGAGAAAAAGCCATGGAACTCAGAAATTCCAAGGACCACAACTAGGTCAAAACAAGTCCAAATCCAACTTTGCAAGGGTCTAAATTGTGTAAAATTCAATTCTCTTCCATATAGAACAATCAAAATATGAAAATAAACAAGTTTCATAGATCAAATCCACCAAAACCCGAAAATACTTCAAACCTAGATCTACAAAATTCCAAGCTCCAAATGGAGAAAATCCAAGTTCTAATGTTGCTCAAAATGAGCTAATAAAACTAATAGACAAATAAATGTAGCCCTCAAGTGATAGCAAGATGCACTTGCCTAGGTTGGTGGTGGTGGTGGAGAGGAAGAAGCTTGAGGAAGAAGATGAAGAAAATAATAAGGAGAGAGAGAGAGAAGTTGATATTTATAATAGGGTGGGGTTCTCCATGTTAAACCAAAATAGACCAAACCAAAATAAACCAAGGTGAACCAAGTCAAGGCCAATAAACTCTCTCTCTAGCAATTTAAACCAAATAAACTATGAAATAAACCCAGCCTCACTAATCCAAAATAAACCAATGAACCATTAAAACCAATTGAACTATCAATGCTAATTAAAACCAAGCCAATGCAAAATAAACCAAGATAACTAATCATGACTAAAATAAAATATGGGTCCAAAATACGCATACGTACTCTAAATACGTATCACGAATTTGGGACATTACAATTTTTATCCCACATTTTAAGAACATTACAACTCAACAAAACAAATGAACATAATACATTAGATATAAAAGAAGAAGACAAAAAATTATCATCTTCCATATTCAATCATTTCAGTTTGGACTCCTTTCTGCTTAATTATATTATATACGCAACTTGGATAGTACTTCATTGTGCTCTGAAGTTGTAATCCATTCAACAGCTTTGCGTCTTTCCATTCCCGCATCAAACTGCATATAACAAACATAACATCAAAAATATTGCTCTAAAAAGTGTAAGTTTTTGACGACATATTTTCATACTTACATTGAGAGAACGGTAGTTCAGACACATCGGTCTTTCATGAATGCAATTACAAAAATTTCACAATCAACTAAATTACCTTGGCGGGGAACATAAGGACGACGTTTTATTGCAAAAGTAGAAAAGCTGAACCTAGCATCTCTCAACTTCAAAATTTCTTCTTCGAGAAAGAGATCCAAATTTGAAAGCTACAATTATCAGAATACAATATGTATTAGTATACCGCGGATCTTGTACACAATTCATAAAAATTGATGAATATGAGCTTACTATTTCTTTTATGACTGATTTGTTTTGAATAGGATCATCTTTAGATGAAAGTGAGTCCCAAATTTCAACAGTCCTTGTTTTAACCAGAACTCTTGTAAGAGTATAGTGTCCGTCCAAAAGAATGGGTATGTATATCTGAATCAGGATTAATTAGGTAAAACAAATTAGTAAATTTTTAGAAAGTTAGAATTAATATTTAAACAGAAATACATTAATACCTCGTTACAAATGCTTAAAGATCCCATGTAATCTTGGAAATATTTGCACTTCTTCCATATTTCATGAAGCTTTTTGTCAGATGGAGGTAACATTGCTTTCTACATACACATCTGTAACTCCCCAGTCCCATAATACGTAGGACTAGAAACGTAGACATGCCAGCTGTATTCATACGAAGTACATAGGCCTCGTATGGATACATAAGCTGTAAAATATAGTAATCCAAGACAAACTAAATCTCATCCATAATGAAAAGAATAATAATATAAAAATCAACTTGAATATTTATGATACAATCGTTGGGCGGAGACAAATCCACTACCAACAAGTAAGGAAAGAAATACATGAAAATGAAATGAGTTTTGGCGAGCGAAGCGAAGACGATCCAAGTGCAATCATCCTCGAAGATATAGAGATAGTCACGGCTAGAACTAGAGCACCTGCGAAAGACAAGAGCACACACCTGGCGAGATAACCAGGTCCTCAGAGGGAGGTAACAAGACACATAATATCATGCCAATAACTGAATAAATAAAGCTCAGCAGAAAAGTATATGTGACTACACAATAAAGGTCCTTAACCATTCTATGTGAAAATGTATTTTGAAGGCAACGTTCCACACAAGGGCTCTCGAAACTAGAAACACGGCACGTTAGCGTTTCAACTAAGGCACTAGTGGCGTCTAGAGAAAAGTAAATGCACGCCCCATTAGAACTCGAGGGAGAGCTAAGGGCATCTAGAAAAAAATAAATGCACGGCCACTAGCTCTTACTAACGGCAGCTAGACGAGGGTAAATGCACGGCACATTTGTGTTTCAACCGAGGCACTAGTGGCATCTAGAGAAAAATAAATAAATGCACGGCCACTAGCTCTCGACTGAGTCACAAATGTCAGCTAGACGAAGGTAAAGGTGTGAAAGCCCCTGCGCCTAATAACTGTCTTCATCCACCCCATGCACTACTCGTGCTGAATCCACACCACGATATTCCTAATAACCGCTAAGTATTCTAGGCAATTATATTAGCAGTTATACCCTAACGCTCGTCCTGTACGCACCGATGTACGGTCGGTACGCAAGTCCGAATCTATATGAGACACGTGACATCGTGCTACACAAGTGTCGGCCCATGAATGCGGCACAAACAAAGGTGGTCCCTTAACTCTAAGCTAAATACATAAAGAAAACTAAAATATAATAATTTGCAACTACATAGGATTTTGAAAGAACAACTTATAAGAAATAAAACATGCATGATATTGAGCAAGAAATTAAACAGTAAAGGCAAGGTGTCTTGCCTGGGGTACCGCCTGGTGTGGTGATCTGACAGGTCCCAATTAGTCCACTAGCCATGTCGATGAGTAAAGGTACGAATCCACAAGAAAATAGGAAGCATGATTTAGTCACGATTAATGGTGAGAAGAATTTGTGTAGAAAGTTACGTGCCATAATTTTAGAAAATATTTATATTACTTTAAAAACATGTTTACTTGTAAAAATTCCTTTACGACAATACTTGAAATATTTGTATATAATAATTTTGGAAATTACATCTTATTAGTAAAAATACTCTAAGTTGTAAAATAAGATTAAGACGGAAACTATATTTCACAATCTAAAATATCTATTTTAGATAAATATTTAAAAATATTTCTAAATCATTTAGACCCAAAAATAAAATTGGTCAAATATATGTACCTATAATACAAAAAATATTTCAGTGTTTCAAAAACTAACTTGATATTTTTGCTAGAAAATAATAGTTATAATAATTTAACAAAACAACAAACTAATATATGATTAATAAAATAAAAGACACCATTTAAATAAATGATGATAATACTAATAATAAATAATAATATAATAATAACAAATAAAATAAATGACACCATTTAAATAAATGATAATAATACTAATAATAATAAATAATAATAATAATAACAAATAATAAGAATGACACCATTTGTTTTTGGGAAAATCATATATAAGTATATATTTTTTATTATTTTTTTCCCTATAAAATATAATAAATTAATAATAAAATAAATATCCACTGATCATATGTATTCCTATATACTGCTAATATCCACAATATAATAACCATAAGTATAATTAAATAGTAACATAGTATACAATACTAATTTAAACTATTAATCCAAACATTAACTTTACTTCGTATTAAACCAAAACTCTGTTCCCAAAGTGCACGAATTCTTTTTGCTCACAGAACATAACATAAGAAGGGGAAAGAGAGAGAGTGAAGTCAAAGCTAAAGAGAGAAGAAAGAAAAAAAGAAAAAGAAAGGGAAAGTACAAGCGGAAGGAGAGGGCGAAGGGGTCCTTACCGGAAGCGAGGCGGCGGCCGGCGTACGCGGAGGGGCGGCGTCGGCGGAAGGGGAGCGGGAAGCCGTAGGGCGGAGGGCTGACGCCGGCGGTCCAGCGAGAAAGAGCAGGCCGGCGGGCGGAGCACTGGGATCGGGCGCCGGCAGGATGGGGCAGAGCGCGGAGGAGAGACGGCGCCGGTGGTGGCGCGGGGGTTCGGGTAGCGTCGGGTGGCCGGAGGCGCGGCAGAGTACCGGAGGTGAGGTGTGGGACCAGGCTCGGTACGGGGTTGCTGCGGTGGCGCAGCGGAGGCGGAGGACTCGCCGGCGGGCGGCGCTCGGCCACGGCGGAGGGCGGAGGTTTCCTGCGGATCGACGGGGAAGGTGAGGGCTCTCTAATTTCTTGCTTAATTGGTATTTGGATTTGGGGAACGGTTGCGATGGATGGTCGGAGATGGTGAGGGCTGGCTGTTGGTGGTCGGGGTTTTTCCGGCCGGTGGAGGCGGGTTGGTGGTCGGACCGCGGGTCGTCGGGAGTTGGGATGTCGGATTTGGCGGGGGTGGTTGTGATGGGTGGTGGTTCTGGTGGCGGGCGAAATGGTCGGGACAGGGAGACACGACTGTGTGGCGGTGGTGATGAAGTTGCTGGTGGTTTGGGGCTGCTGATGGCCGGAGACGGGATGGTTGTAGATGCTGGCAGGGTGCGGCCGGTGGTTACACAGTGGGGATGGACTCGGGAAGGCGGAGGCTGTGACGACAAGGAGGGAGAGCGGCCGTATTAGGCTTAGGTTTTACTGGTGTCGGTGTTGTCTAACACCTTGTTAGCAATCACCCGAATAAAACTCGTATTATACGCGAATTTTTCCGTATCTTTCATAAACGTATAATACTTGCGTATTTTTGACAGATCCAAATCAGTACATAAATTTTAAGCATGCAAAATTTTAAACATGTTCTGTATAAATTATTGACAAATTTGATACAATAAACATGCTAGGAACCTGTTTAATTAACCAAATTTGACAACATATTTAAGAATTTAAAGTTTCTAACCTCAATATTTTCATTTTTCGAACATTTGACCGAATTTTTGAACGTATTTTATTTGCACTGAGCCGATTTATACTCGTACTTTTGTCGTCTCGAATCTTTTCCGTTTGCCGAATTGCTAACAAGGGTCTAACACATAGGGAAAAATGTATTTGTAGATAATGGAATAAGAATATGGACACGGACACGATGCACTGCACTTGTGGTGGAATAATTGGAGGAACTTGTGAATTGTAGAAATTTATGGATGAGTACCTGCCTATTTATAGGATGTGAAAATTTTCCATTTGGATATGATTGTGGGGATTTTAAATCTCCATAGATAATTCGTAATTTACTTTAAATCAAATTTCATAAATTTTAAATCCAATATAAATCAATTTAAATCTAGATAATCAAACTCATATTTAATATAAATTCTATCCTAAATTTTAAACTATTTAAAATTAATCCATAAAATCTAATACAAGATTTAAATTGCCACAATAATTTTAAATTATATTTTTCCAAAAATACTAATAATAATAATTTCGAAAATAATAAATAATAAATATATTTAAATATCTTTTTGAATAATGAATAAATTTCGAAAATCAATTTAAATATTAATAGGAACTACTTCAAAAATACCTCGAAAATTAATTTATACATAAATTATATCTTACGCCTTTTTTTTATAATGATAAATAAATAATGCTTTTGAAATCTTGGTGCGACGCTTTTCACAATCTTAAGTAAATAAAAATAATTCCTATATGTTATTTTGAAACTACAAAATAGGAAAAACGTTTTTAACAACATATGTACGCTCGCACATATTCGCACTCGTCGAGCAGTTACGAAAACGAATCTCGCACGCGACGTAAAATACGATTACGCGACGTACAATACAAAATAAAAATCAGTACAAAATTAAAAAAAAATAGTAGAAATTTAGGGGTTTTACAACATCAATTAATACATTACGAAGGACAAACAAACGAGAAAATTGTTAATGCATATGCATTGAAGAATAAAATGCTCACTCACCGTTATCCTTATTGGTAAAAACTATACATTAGCTTTATTGGAGGTTCTTTTCCGTTCCTCCGCGGTGAGAAGAGCAGAGACAATGCCTACAATCTGAATAAATCATTAAAAATGTCAGCGCGATGGAATCAAAGTAAACATAGATGGCATCTAAGAAGAAATATACTATCTATACATACCCCATTTTTAATTCTCGTTAAAGGAGCTAAGGACTTCATCTCAAACCGAGACACAGAGATTTTGTTGCAAGATGATATCATTTCACTAAGAAAAGAAACGAATAAATTAGGAGAAAAAACTGTTGGAATTAAATCAAAACTCATATTACTTACTCTTCAGGTCTATCATCCGCAAAAATATAGTCGTAATAACTCGAAGAACCACTAGTACACTTGCTAGGCTTCGAGGTTGAAGTTTTTGTTAAATTTTTCAATGGTGTGACCGGATCTAAATTTCCACGCATTCTTTTCGAAGAACTGCTAAAGTCAGTTTCTTCTGTAGGACACAATGCGAGAATTCGGTCCATTGCTTTATTATGATTCTGTAGCAGCACGTCCTCCTCATCGGAAGACTCAACGGAAACCTCCTCCACATTATTAAATACTCCAGATGAAGATACCTTCTTCAAAGCTGGAGATTCTTCAATCTTCTCCAAACGACGAGATAAATTCATTTGTTCAATTTCTATTGAACCAAGCTTAGAATTGATCGATGCAACTTGAGCTGAAATCGTCGACAGTTGTTCTTCAATCCTGCACAACATACGCGGAATGAAGGTTTCATTTGGAGCTGGCAACCAATCTTCTACGTCTTCTACATTTCCCACGACACGAGTAGACATCTTGAGAAAAAGAAAACTATTGTATTTCAGAAAACTATTCTATGTATTTCAGAATAATTAATAGTACTATGAAACAAGAAAACTATTGTATATATAGCAAGAGAGAAGTACAAAAAGTGAGGAAGATGGAAAGACAAATAAATTTCTGACTAGCAAACAATCTACTAGTCGTTTGATTGAGGAGGGCTCGAGGAAGATTCTACTAGCCGTTTGAAAAGTACAAAAGGTTATCATGATCAACTTCAATTAAGGAACTCTAAAAGAGGTTTAATTCCGTTTGATTGAGGAACTCGACGAAGTCCGCCGCGAACCGGAACTTCTTCTTCTTTCCTTCTTCTTTTCCGTTTCTCCTTCCACCACCACCACCATGGCTGTAGCTTTATAACAAAAATATTAAATTGTTAAATGAAACAAAAAAACTAATTACGGAAAGATTACTAAATCAAAATCAAACAGAACACATATTCATAGAAAACATGAGATTAAAGATGAAAGTGTTACAGAAGCAACACCACAATTTTACAACATCTAAGCAGACTCTGCTAAGCAATAACTAAAATTAGGGATTGTGTCCTCCTTGGATTTAATTTACACAAAGAAGAGATTTGAGAGAACGAGCTTTAGTGGCTTCCTAAATGTACCATTCTCCGTCCTAAATGTACCATTCTCTCAAACCTCCTTGGATTTAATTTACACAAAGAAGAGATTTGAGAGAATAAGCTTTTATCGGCTTCCTAAATGTACCATTCTCCATCCTAAATGTACCATTCATCGTCGGTATCATCATCTAGATCACCAGCAGCGGTGGTGTCGTCGTCTACATCGCCTACAGACCTGGACACACTGTGTCCTTCCTTTTCGGCCGACACACAATTATTGTTATATATACGTAGTTGCACAAAATATTAAATTACATGGACGAAAGAGAAAGTAAATATGAGTTAATTTAGGGTGTTCATTGAAAAAATTGTATTGAAGAATGACCTGCTATAGCAAGTTAACAAGAGGTCAAAAGTTAAAAACAACATTAAATGATGTCTCCTGCATTATTTAATCTGAATTTAATCTGAATCGTTGGATGAACATCCAACGGTCCACATTTTGGATGTATCGATACATCCAAAAAGGGTGGATGTATTGTAGAATTTTCCTATATTTTTTTTCCTACATATATATATATATATATATATATATATATATATTATTATTATTATTATTATTATTTTTTACACGATAAACGCACGTACAATATTTATACAACAAATAATATTCCTCGTAGCCGATGACACGTGGCACGAAGACAATGATCTATGCATGCATGCATTCATGCAAGTTCGGACTTAATATGAGGCCCATGAGACATTTGTCTCAGGCCCAAAATTTTAGAGGGCACCAATTTTTTTATAGTGTATATAGTGTATGTAAGGCATCTATAATTTTGAGTTTTTAAAAAAAATTAAATCCGGGCCTTAATTTTGGGCCAAAAATCAAATTGACGGATCGAATGTATAGATTACAAGTCACATAAAGATTAGAAGTTACGGAAAATATTAGAACATAGAATATTTTTAGGTTTTGTTTTTGTAGAAAGAGTCATGTGGTTGTCAACTTTTTTCTCTCCCTAATCTATATATTTAAAGCCACGGAAAGAAACCACAGAAAGATTACTCATGTGGTCGTCGAGTTATTAGAACAAAAAAAAAAAATTAGGTTCTTTTTTTTTGTAGATAGAGACCTGTGGCTGCTAGAGTTTTTTTTTCCTTTTCTAAAAGAAATAATGGTTAGACTCTCCAAATGTGATACTTTGATTAAATTTTTTATATATATAAATTGTTGTTGATTGTCTTATTTGTGGTTAATTTATAATTTATTGAAAAATTATGTTCTTGCCTAATGCTTATGACGAGTTGATTTAGTGGCCGGAGTCGACGACTACAAGTAAGTTTTGTTTCTAAAAGACCTATTGGAATTGGTCATTTTTTATCAGATGAGCTAATTTATTAATTTATTTTTATAAATTATTATGAAAATATCCAGTAATACCTCATAAAAGAGTTTATTGAAATACCCAGGAATTGTTGTTGAAATATCTAGTAATTGTTGTATAATTGTTTCAATGCTATAATTATTGACTTATTTGTGGTTGACTTATAATTTATTAAAAAATGTGTTCTTGTTAATGCCTATTGTTATTCCTGCTGAGACGGTCTAGTGGTCGGAGTCGAAGACTACGAGTAAGTTTTGAGGGCACTAATTTAAACTTTGAGGGTACCATTTTTAGAGTTCGTCTTATGGCCTCAAAATCTAAAGTCCGGCACTGCATTCATGACTGAGAATTTCTGACCAGTGACGTCAGTAATTTCTGCGCAGAGCCATTCTGCATGAAAATGAGTAAACCAGTGCAAAGTTGCTCGAGCACTTGAGCCGTCTTGCTACTGCATTCTCTGCTCCATAATGTAATTGTGCCAGACTATAAGTTTCCCATCTGTCTAGGTAGCCAACAGAGCATATCAATCATGCATCGTTCAAGTTCTCCTTTGCTACTATATCCAGAATTCTAGTTTCTCGATTGTACTTAGAAGTGATATGTAATAAGAAATTCTTTGGTACTATTAAAGTAATAACAAAATGAGTAATATTATTCTTACCTTCAAATTGTTCCTCCAATACATTTCTCCTTATATGACAGCTGACATGACATATTAATTAATATTATGTATCATCCGACATAACCGATGACATGACAAATTTTAATCCAAAAAGTTAATTACCCAATTTTGTTCATGTTAATTTAATATTAACATTAATATTAATTAATATTAATTTTAATGTTAATGTTAATATTAATATTATTGTTAATGTTAATGTTAACGTTAATATTAATTTTAATATTAATTTTAATTTTAATGTTAATGTTAAGTTTAATTTTAATTTTAAAATTTGTCACGTCAGCTGTCAAATCTGTTGGTTGTGCTTTCTTTTTTTAGCACACACACACACATAATGGGCAAAAGCTCAACTTCTTCCTATTCACTTTAGTCCCACATCGGATTGGCAAGAAGAGGGATGTGTGTATATATTACCACTCCCTCTTTTGCTTCATTAAAAGTTGTGTGGGAGATCCATGGGCCACACGTGCGTGCCGCCGCCGCCGTCCGGGTACACTTGCCCACATCTGTGGACGCCGAATGCCGATTCGATTTCCTTTTCGGATTCGGGCTGAGACCCTAAAAACTTTTTGCTCCTCTCAAAAAAATTTCTGACCGTTACAATCATTTAATTTCGTAACGTTTACTATTCAAAATTACGTCCAAATACATTGCATCACGTTTTTACTTTCTAACATTAAAATATTATTGTTCATTATTTCTGAATGTTACAAAGAGCCACCATCAGCCTATATAAGTCTGTGCTTCTTTCTCTTCCAGACACTGAAAATATTCTTCTCGAAATTCTCTAAAATTCTCGTCTCCTTCGTATTACTGCTGCTGTTCTTCGTTGCTCTGGGCAGAGCTAAGTCGGGGTCGTTCTCTCAGCATCGTGTGCGGCAAAGAGATTCAGGTAGAGCGAAGATTTACCACTAGGAGCGTTCGGATACGGTCTGCACATAGACCCGAGCTAACTCTTAGGGCAGTGCTTCGTGCGCGACTTCCCCGGAGGCCGGTAACTTTAATTTATTTTATTTTGTTGCAAATTTTAATCCGAAGAATTTGAAGGAAAAAAAAAATTCCAGCAAAATCAACATGCCACGTAAGAAGGGACTGTTTGGAGGTACAATTTGAAGGAATAAATAGCATTATTCTAACAAAATTTTGTTAAAGATAATTGGTTTTTATCTTTTTGTTAAATGAAACAAAATAGAGACTCTACTCGGGACCACCTTCACCACAAATGAGAAGGCCATGGCGCAATCCGACATCGCAAAGATAGAGACTATCCACGATGCGTTGGTTGTCGAGTTCAACAAACAAACTTTCGAAGAGATTGCTCTCAGAAGGGTACTCAAGGCCTTAGCCGAGGAGGAACCGTTAAGGCGTTGTTAAAGCCGAGAAGTTGCAGTGTACTCACAAATCACATTGGCCACAACAGAAGAATGCAATATGATGCGGATGGGTCGGCGGACGAGTGTTCAAAGAAGTTGTCATTTGCTCATAACAATATTGTTCGAGGCAAATCGACAAAGAACATGGCTGCTTCACAACATTTTCACGCACAACAATAGCTGCACGAATTATATGTTGATGCCAACAGCAAGTTTGATTATCAAGATGCTATGGTTATTTAAACTTTTTTTCAATAATTTTTTACATAATTTAATTAAAATGGACCACGATATATATACGACTTAAACGGCTACTTTTTATGCCGTTTTGAAGTCTCATTATAGAAGAGAAGATTATAATTAACAAGCTTTGCTTGTCTAATGATGGTTCCGTATTTCGTTTTAGAATTTGTGTTTTGAATTTTTTTTTTTTCTTCTCAGGTCATCTCCTTCTAACAATCTCTTTCAGTAAAAGCCATAATTATAAAAGCATTGCAACACTAACATGATCAAAGTCACGCAGCAGAAGTGGAATGGGTAATAACCCACAAGCCCTACGATCAAAAGTTGTTCCATTTTTGGGGTTTACCCACATTTATGATAATGACGATACGGGTGATTTACTTACCGCAAAAGGGGTTAATTGGACTTTGGATTTCAAAAACATTTAGAAAATAGTTGTTAATTTTTTTGATGTGTTTTTGCTTGGGAAGCAACTTATATGTGATTCAAAAAGGTACTCCATTCTTTTAGTTCCACATGGGAAAGGAGAAAAAGTTCTCATTTCCATATAAGGCTTTTTCCTCCTTAGTGGGTTAGTGGGTTGTGTAGGGGACGGGCTACATCCCATCCAACCCGCGAGCGGTGCGCGATTTTGACGCGTTTATTTGTCGCGCACTTAGCACTTAGCACCGCGGATCGGACCAAGGGTATAAAGGTAATTTTCTATCTCATTTTATTTTTTTATTTTATTTTTACTTTTTGGTTCGGTTGTCTGGTCTTCCGCAGACCTGTTACCACGTAATTCCGTTACGGGATTTGTGGATCGCGGAGACAATTCTGGCCACGTACAGAGAGATTTGATTTTAAAAATCAAATCAGTTGATCTGCTACAGAGATACGAAAAATCTTTTCTCTCTCTCTCTCCCGTTCGGAACTCTATTCGGCAGAAGAGAAACGTCGCAACCAGAACCTTTCTCTCCTCCGTCCAACTCCTTCTTTGGGCAATGCTGTGATCGATCGAGGGATTCACTACCGGGTGTACGGTGCTGTGGATCGAAGGATTCGTTGTATCTCGGGGATAGATCGCCTGGAACCCGCTGCACAATTGTGGGGGCAAAATTCTATTCTAAGGACAGCGTTTGTAACGTGCCTCGAATCCTAAACTCTTAGTTCTTGTTCTTAATTTTACTTCTTCTGATTGCGTGCGTTAGAAATTCTGTCTAGTAATTCCAACAGCACGTGGGTCCTGAAAATGTCCAACTTAGAATTTTGATCGAAATGACAGTTGAACCATGTTGACCATCCAAAATATATTAATAAATAAATCGAATCAGAACTCAAGAAGAACAAAAATATTTTTGCGACCCTAGGTCTAATTAATCATAAAATATTATTAATCGATTTTCAATGGTCAACACGAGTCAACAGTCATCAAATCTAAATTCTTAGCTGAACATTTTCAGAACCCAAACCTTAATTTTCGAATGTTTCTAGAATCAGAATTCTAATTAACCAAAAACAACCATATTACTGCTCAAAGTTAAAAGTATTATAATATCTTTATTTATTTTTATAGCAAACTTAGGGTTAAGAGTCCTACATAAATAAACAGTAGCATAGCACTCTCCAAGAAGACCCCTTCCTCACATACATATTAGCACACGGATACAGATACATATAATACGGATACAGACACAGTTGAGGCACACAATACATCCTCTTGATCAAGCTGCGGTAACAGCAATCTTCATCCCAGCCTGGCAATGACCGGCGTAGCTGCATATGAAGTAGTTGGTCCCCTTGCTCAGAGTGACACGATCGTTGCCCGACGAGAGCACATTGGCACTGCTGGGAGCGGCACAACGTTTGTAGCCAGCAGCACTGACAGGCACCACGTTGTGGACCGCAGAATTGTAGTTGAAAACTGAAACCACAAAATTATATTTGACACTTTCTTGTCAAAGTTATCTAAGAGAGACTTATATTTCAGCTAAATGAGAAAACTATTATCTATTGTCTATATTACTATATAATAAGAAAGTTAGGCTTCACCGCGAAAGTTTTATTTCCCAAAAATACTCTTGCATATATTTACTAATAAAAATGATTCATTAAAAAGTTAGGCTTAATTGCACTTTGCTACCCTCAACTATTACCATTTTTCAACTTTGTACCCTAAACTATTTTTTGTAACAATTTGGTACCCAGATGTTATTTTGGACTAAAATGCCCCTACCCCTAACCCTCCCCCCCTGCACACTCCGGCCGCCCCCCTGCTCACTCCGCCCCCCCCCCCCCCTCCTGCTAGCTCCACCCCCCCCCCCCCCCCCCCCCCCGCCCCCCACCCCCCCCTGCTCGCTCCGGCCGCCCGCCCGCCCCCGCCTCTCCCCTAGGTCGCGGCAGCACGGGAGGAGGGGGGCTGGGGAGGGAGGGCGGGGCGGGAGGCGGGGCTGGGGGTGGCCGAAGCTAGCAGGGGGGGCGGCCGGAGCTAGGGGGGCGGAGCTAGCAGGGGGAGGGGGTGGGGCGGCCAGAGCTAGCAGGGGGGTGGTCGGAGTGGGGAAGGGGGTGGAGGGAAGGAAGAGGGAAGGGCATTTTTGGAATTTTTGAAAAATTAGGTATCAAGTTGAAAAAAAATAATAGTTGAGGTACCAATTTGTTACGAAAAAAAGTTTATGGTATCAAGTTGAAAAGGCGGAATAGTTGAGGGTAGCAAAGTGCAATTAAGCCTTAAAGTTAATAGGGACAGCTAGGTAATTACGATAGTATCTTTTGATCTGCCTAAATAGTCTTTTGTCTTGCATACATATATAAAATAATATATAATAACAAATTTAAAATAATTAAGATATGTCTTTTAGTCTTCCTCAATAGTTTAAATAAAAACTATAATAACTATATTAGCTATCTTTTAGTCTCCATAATAATAATATTTGAAATACGTGCAATGCACATGCATATATACTAGTACTATATAATGCCTAAAGTTATGCTTCACCGTAAAAAATTTCTTCTAAAAATATTCTTGCATATCTATACTAATTTAAAATGGTTCATTAATTTTAATAATGACAACTTAGTAATTAAGAATACTACCATTTGGTCTTCCTAAATAGTCTTCCTAAGTTAATTAGAGAATATTAAAATACGTGCAAGCCGCGTGCACATATAATAATAATAATAATAATAATAATAATAATAATAATAATCTTTATTAACACTGCTTAGAAAGACTAAAAAACAACTGCCTTAATTGTTCATAAAAGTTCAAGTGAAATTTTTTCCTCCAAATATGCTCTTGCATATGTTTAGTAATTAAAATTATTCATTAAATTTAATAGGGACAAATAGGTAATTACAAGTGCTATTTTTTGGTCTTCCTAAATAGTCTTGCAGGTATATATACAATAATATTTTATTATAATATGATAATTTTAATATAATAATAAATTTTGAATAATTAAGACACATGTTTTTTAGTCTTTCTTAGTAGTGCTAATAAAGATTATAATATTTCATCATCTATCTTTTAGTCTTCCTAATTATAATTTATGAAATATATGCAATGAAATATAATTTATGAAATATATGCAATGAATATGTACGAGCTATTCTAGTTTTGGGATTTCGTATAATATTCAAATTTTGGGTTTGGATCCTGTCAATGTCGGTTGACTTTGACTGGTCGTTAGATCT
>JANAVB010019795.1:290000-476456 GCA_029216955.1 Iris pallida
TTGCGGTGCTACTCCGCTGTGACTTGGCTTGCAAAGCCGAGGCATTACCCCCACCTGGGAACCTCATGGTGGAGTCACCCCACTGTACCATGGAGTTACACTCCTTGTAGTGCTGTGCTACCGTGCTTCCTGTAAAGCACTCCAGGCATTCACTCTGCCTGAGAACTCATTAAGGCATTTAAGCCAACCTTCCCACAGGATCCGTTTTTTGCAGAAAACAACAGTAGACAACAGTGGTTGTAGGTCCGTAACCTCTCCATGTCACAGAGGACAAGTACCCACCGTCCCTGATATTCTTCTGGTTAATAGTCCTCCATTGAACCAAAAGCTAGATGCCTAGTAGATTTCTCTTTAAACTAATAGCATAAAACTTTATGGTAGGAATGTAATAACACAATATCAGAATGCCTTCAAGCCCATTTTACAAGTTGTGTCATCGACCAGTTGGCGCTTGAGGCCCTTGGTGAACGGATCTGCCAGGTTCTCCTGACTCCGAACATCAACCACTGCAATGATACCTCTCTTGATTCACTGCCATGTGCTTCAACCGCACAGTTCTCTTCTTCCCGTTGAAGAGATCATTCGATGCCACCGCTGCAGTCGCTTGGTTGTCGCAGTATATCAGAATTGTCGGTATCTGTGCCCCAACCACTGGAAGATCATACATGAGCTCCCGAAGCCACTCTACTTCATCTGCTGCGGTATCAAGTGCAAAGAACTCAGATTCCATAGATGATCACGAGAGCATAGTCTGCTTCTTCGACTTCCACGATATAGCAGCTCCATCCATTGTTAAAATGTATCCATCTATGGACCTCTCGCTCTCCACTACCGGCGGATCTTCGCTGTAGTGCAGTACATTTGTCTGAGTCTTCTTGAGATATCTCATAACCCGCTTCACAGCTTTCCAGTGCTCAACGCCTGGATTGCTAGTGAATCGACTCAGCATTCCCACAACGAAAGCTATGTCAGGCCTAGTGGCAGTAGTAGCGTACATCAAACTCCCGATGACGCTAGCATACTCCAACTGCCTGACGCTTTCCTTCGAGTTTGGCTCCAGCTTCTGATCACCCCGGTACGCGTATCAATTAAAGGAAGATCATGATACCCTTATCGAGTGATTATCTTCTCAATGTAATGAGATTGTGACAGCGCTAATCCAGTGTCTGTCCGGATGATCTTGAGTTCCAAGATAACATCAGCATCTTCCAAGTCCTTCATACTGAACTTCGTCGAGAGGAACTTCTTTGTCTCCGTGACACAGCTTATATCCGTACCTAGGATTAGCATGTCGTCCACGTATAGACAAACGATGACTCCTCTTCCGTCAGCAAACTTCGTATAGACGCACTTGTCTGTTTCACTGACCCTGTAGCCATTTGACCTTATGACTTTGTCAAACTTCTCATGCCACATTTTGGGAGCTTGCTTTAAACCGTACAGAGATTTCACTAACTTGCATACTTTGTCTTCAAGACCTTTGATGACAAACCCTTATGGTTGTTGCATGTAGATCTCTTCGGTCAGCTCGCCATTCAGGAATGTCGTTTTCACATCCATCTGATGTATCATCATCTTATGTATCGCTGCGAGAGCAATCAACATTTTGATGGTGGTCATCCGGGCTATTGGAGCATACGTGTCAAAGTAGTCGATCCCCTGCTTCTGAGAAAATCCCTTGGCCACCAACCTGGCCTTGAACTTGTCAATAGTTCCATCTGCTTTCATCTTCTTCTTGAAGATCCATTTGCATCCGATGGGTTTCGCTCCTTCAGGAAGATCAACCAACACCCAAGTGTTATTTGAGGTGATGGAATCAATTTCATTGTCAATCACCTTCTTCCAGAAAACATCATGTCACTACCACTTTTCTAGCTTGAGGATATTTTGGTCATTTTTAAAATTTTGGAATTAATTTGGAATTATTATTATTAATTATAATTATTATAATTTTTAAGTAATTTTTAGTATAATTGATTTGGTGCTAGTTTTAGACTTTGACTGGTGTTGACTTTGGAGACTGTCCTAGAGGCTAACCTAGGTCATGACTACTTGGTTAGGTTAAGAAACCCTAGCTTGACCTAAGTTAGTGATTTCAAATTCATTAGAACTTATTAGGGAAAATTAGGATTTGAATTGATTAAGAAATGGCTTGTGATTTCACAAGTCATGATTATGACTTAAAGCCTTAGAGGCCCAACCCAACCTAGTGCAACCCTAACCCTAGTCCAACAGCCCATGGCCGGCCACCTAGTCATTTCCCCTCTGTTTAATGCTCCTAGAAATTAGGGCTAGCCTCCTTAGAATTATTTTCCAAGTTTGAGAAGAGGTGAGTCTCCATCTTCATTAAATCCTAGAAAATCCATTTCAATTCCTTTTCCACCCAAATCAATTGCATTAGGTTCTAAAATTAGTCTACTTGTGTAGGAGCATAAAAGTGTTTCACAGAATGAGTCAAAGTGATAGATCATTCCACTCAAATTGATCTACTTTACTCCGCAGAGAGGCTAAATACTTTACGCCCAAGACAAGGCTAATCGCTTTTACGCCTAAAGCAGCCAGGGTCAAGACAATGATTTTACGCCTATGGCAGGCTAACTACTTTTACGCTGGACAAAGCTGTCAAGTCTTGCATATAATGCAAACTCTGACATGAAGATATTAATGATGACATATATCACAGAATTCGAAGGGATTTGTTTTATACAGAGACCAATGTTGTCGTTTAGTATATGGACTGAGCTACTTTACGCTCATAGTGTGACTTTTTTTACGCATGGAGACTATATGAGTTTTTACACTCAAAGTTGACGTGTGCGTAAAGTCTATTTGAGCTACTTTTACGCTCAAGGTTATTTAACAACCACTTTACGCGGGAAGTCTATATCAGGGCTATTTTACGCCTAGTCTACTGCTTTACGCTCAGAGTACATTGGGGATGTTTTTACGCCCTATTTATCTGACCAGTTTGGAACGTGGTTTGCCTACATGGCTCTCATGCCACACATCTCGAAGAACGTGTGTACGTGCATCCTATTCTTAATGAAATGATGGAACACGTGTCAACGTATACAGAGGATGACTTTGGTCGTGGGTGGAAGTTGTTAGCGTAAAGACGGAACTTTTGCTGAGTTTTTACGCACAAGAGCCCAAGTCTATAAATAGACTTATTTCTCTCACATAACAGACACACGGAGACAGAGACAGAAGAGGAGAGAACAGAGAGACTAGAACTCAGAGATTTTGATTCTCCAGAGCATTCTACTTCAACCTTTCTTTCAGAACAGAGTGAAGCAAAGCAGGAAAGCATTCGGCCTCGCCATCAGTCCCCAAGTGCGTCGATACCTTTTGGTGACTTAGTTCTTTCAATTGTTCAACTTCAAGCAGCGATCTTCATCATCATCGTATGGTCCAAGGAACAAAGTGATCATTTACAGATCAGACTTCCATAGCAATACTTTTCCAGAATCAAATTTGTACTTCTTGTACTTTTTCTCGTTTTATTTTCAAAAGCCAATTTTCCTGGCATTTTGTTAAGTGAAACAAAATGGCGACTCTTCTGGGGACGACCTTCTCCTCTGACGAGGAGGCAATTGCTCAATATGATGATGTTTCGGTCGGTTCGACCAAGAAGACTCTGGTTGTGCACTTCGACCAGACTGCCTACGAAGAAATGCTCCGAACTGGGGGTGGTTCTCGCTGCTCCAATGTTCAAAAGTCTCGCAAAGCACGAAAAGTTTGGATTCCTAAATCCAAAGTAGCTTCTGATCTCTCTGTTGCTTCTGATAGCAAGGGAATTCTTCCCACTCCTGTCGTAGGGGCTCCCGTTCGTAACGAGGCAGTCCTTACTTCAGCGTCGCACTCTAAGTGTGGCAATTTATCTCCCGCCTATTACGGTGAAGATAATCAAGTTTTACGCCCAGTGGGTAAAAACCAAGTTTTACGCTCAAGGCATAAGAATGAGTCTCCCATTTGTAATGTGGCAGACTCTAATGCTTCTGAGTGTAAAAATAAGTCTCCCGTCTATGACGTGGTAGACACACGCAAATTACGCTCTTCACGTAAAGGAAAATCTTCCGTCTGTGACGAGGTAGATAATCAATTTTTATGCTCTACGCGTAAAGGTATGTCTCATGTCTGTGACAGTGTAGATAAAATTCGCAACGATGTTTGCACATCTAATGTGAATATATCTAAACGCATACAGCGTAAAAATATTGTTGGTAAAGCTTCAGTCCTACATCAACAACCTTCTTATACTGCTTTACGCAAAGTACCAAACTTACAAATTACACGCAATGAAAATGGAGTCCTTTGTGCTCAAAAATCTCAAGATTTACGCACACAACTCCAAACGCGTAAAAATGTACAGTTTGGTTCTGCGAATGCAGCCAGTAATCTTCTTTATACACAAGGGACTAAACGTTTCTCTACCCCAAATGTAATAAAGAAGAATACTCCCTCTACCCCTTCTGATTTACGTGAGTTGCTAATGCAAAAGTGTAAGAACAGACAATCTCCGGTGACATTCCCCCCAAAAAAACGTCATTGTGAATATCACCAGGTTGTGATCAACTGTTGTTGGTCGGCTTCAAAACGGTCAGTTTTTGATCGATTAAGTTTTAATTCGCCTCAACATCAAGCTGAAGACCAAGAACATGAGCTGTCATATATGTCAGTCAATATGGCATCTCATACTAACAGAGGACGACGTCCGAGACGGAATATGTCCCAAACTCCAGGTCAACAACAGTTCAAAAAACTTCTTGATTCCTTTGAAGGAGTATATCAGAATACTCGATCAAGAAGACAAAGACAATTGCAGACTTCTGATTCAGAAGCTGGGGGTACTCAATCTTTTGAGTCTAAAACTGATAGTGTGGATTCATACTTCTATACTAACCCCTCTGTATCTTCAAGAGAAGTTGAATCCTATGCTATTGGAGATGAACCAGAGACGTCATCTGCTAATACGGAACAACGTCTCACTGCCGTCGAGTAATCACTGAAAGACATGCTTAATATGTTGCAAAGTATGCATCAGATAATATTGACTCAGCAAACTACACAACCGGCAGTAGTAACACCGGTACCAGTAGCAGCACAAACTCAAGATAGTCAAGGGGCTGAAATACCTTTGAATATTCAAGAGCCTGCTGTTAACCAAAATTTTGCATCTCCAGATTCCATCATTCCTGAAGATGTACCACTGTCATGACCCGCACCCACTGTTAGGGTACGAGAACGTAACAACGCCCAGCCTACGCCGCAGTGTCGACGGTAGAACGCTGTCCTAGGTCACATCATCTAACAATATTATGCTAAGCAGTTATACTCTCCGAATGGGGGTGACATAGCAGATACAGACTTAATCAAATCTAAGGTAGAGCATGATAAGGATAGATAAAACATAAAATCCAAAGAGATACAGGAGATAGAAGTCTAAGTGTCTAAGATACAAAAACCCAGAAATACATCTCAAAACTCAAATACAGTAATCCACAAAGTAAATACAACTCCAGACAAATGAAATAACTATCTAAACAACCTCTAAGGTGTCTCCTCTAGGCTAGTAGGCAACCTCCAAGCTATCTGTAAAATTTATCAACAGGTCCAGTCAGGACAGGAACGAGCACATCTCATCTAGAAAATCCAAGTAAATGACAGAGAACTATAAAGCAGTTATAGGCAGTTGTATTGATGTAAATGGCAGTTTATATTCAGGTGATGGTAAGAAAGAAAGATAAGGTGCAAAGAAAGTAAATAACTAAACAAGAGAAGAATCATAGCAATGAAGTCTGTAAAAATAGAACTAGCTGAACCAGGGTAATATAATATAAAGTCCAGACAATAATGTAGACCAGTGTAACTCTAATGTAAGTCCAGTACAAGATGAATCTAATACAAGATGAATCCAGTAAGGGACGATTCCAGTCATAGTGATCAATGATTCCAGGGTGAGTCCAGCATATACTCTAGCAGTGTGTTTTAAAATACCGAGATCAACATGTAAACGGCTGTGGGTAATCCGGCACACCTCTCACTGATCAGGCGAGAGATGGCTATCATTCCAGTAGATTCCAGTAGGGGTGATTCCAGTAATGGGGTATGTCTACATGTCTTACTCTAGTATTTTCCCTCCCAACAAGTGAATCCAGAATTTCGACACAATGATTCAAGATAAGTCCAGCCAAAATATAATGATACCAGTAAATGATTCCAGTAAATGATTCCAGTAAATGATTCCAGTAATAGAAGCCAGAAATGATGATACCAGTAATAGAGGCCAGAAAATAAATGTGTGTCGTATACATGAATCCAGTAATATCCACACGTGTTGTAAAAGAGAATCGCATACCACTAACTAGAACTGAAATACAGTAATTGACAAATAAATGAGAGAACTATCAGAGAATGTACTCGCCTGATATCTGAACGTCCAAGATAAAGATACTATCCAAGGAGAGGTGTCTGGCTCCTAATTAGAACAGCACAAGTCACAACATGTCCAGAAGGGTAATATAAAGCACTACAATACATTCTACATGAATCTAGGTCAAACTAGACCAAAGTCAACCCTTGGTCAACTCTGGTCAACTGCATTAGTCAAACTAGGTCAAACTAGGTCATGTCCTAACCCAGTAAGTCTTACTAGGCCTAACCAAGACTATCCTAGCAAGCACACATCAATACAAGGCTATACAAGCCAACATACACCCAACTCTATATAGCATACAATTATTCAATACTCAAATAGGCAAGAATTCACATTGGATATACACTAGGTAATCTATTACTTTAAGCTATATATGTCTATACATATATACACATGCATATATTGGTATTCAATATTAGGTCTATAATCATGGCATTTCAAATGTTTATATAAACTTATATATTACAACACAATATGCTAACATATATATAATATACATACATAGCTAAGTTAACTATATTCATAAATACTTATTTAAGAGGCTATGTGTGTGTATGTGAACATGGCAAAGGGGCAAGTGAGGGTTAAATGGGCATACATAGTGTATACACATCAAAGAGTGTCAAAGTGTAAGTTAACAATGTGTCAAGTGTGATAGTGTCAACATAGTGTAAGGGGGTACATGAGGTAATATAGGATTTGTGTTAACATAGAACATTACATCTCATTAATTTATATATTGCATACATTACATCTATTATTACATTACATTCATGCTTGCATTCATTCATCATTCATTTATTTTCTTGCACTACTATATGCACCATACATTACATACTATGGATCCTACATATTCATTACAAGCCATACTTATACATGCTTACATTAGATAGGATACTTACACCCCATACATCATTTATTTAAACATTTACTCATGCTTGCATTCTCTATTTAGTTACATAATGTATATACATTAACATAGGTTAAAATCAAATAGAACATTATATTACACACAAGGGTGCACAAAATGCATATGTCGAATAGTAACTCCTACTAATAATGAATACTGTAACATCTCAGCATGAATTAAAATTTAGGATTAAAGTATGTTATAGATCTATGTGTTAGCTTTCCGAAACTTTAAACGTATTGCGTTTTCGTTTCCGAAAACTCCCGGAATCGCGAAAACACCGAGAACGCGTTTGTTTTTCGTACAGCTGACACTCAAATAATTCTCCAGAAAGTTACAGAAAGAATTAGGCCTATTAATACATGTTTTTGGAAAGCTAACTTCAATACGCTTCTTTTAAAAAATACGAAAGATTAAACCGAGCTTTGAGCTAGAAGTTATGACATTTCTAAGTTAGGGCTGAAATTAAAAACGTGGATAAAAATCATGACGGATTTAGATAGTTTGAGCCAAAAGAATACACAATATATATCCTAATTATCCACAACAATAATAGCAATAATAATATGAGGAACCACACTCACAAACTTGATTATAAAATCATCATGAACCATTTATTATATATATAAATATAGATACACTCTCATTACAATATATATATATATAAATCTATATATGTAACATGAACACATCCACAACACAAAGGACACTCCTATGACCTCCAAATGGACACAAAATGGACACAAATGGAGATACAACCATGGGGGTCATTCCTATGGGTTCAAAATAGACCTATATGCATGAGAAAATAAAAAGAAGAAGGGATTTATACCTCCCGGTAGATCGAATCGAAGAAAAACCTTCCCGGAGCGACACCGACACGTAGAGATTCCAAAAGGACACGAACGAGCTCCGAATCCTCCCAAACTTGGGTAGCTTTCTCCTTGGCTAGAATGGAGAAGGAAGGAAGAAGATTTGGTGGTGAAATGGAAGGATTTGGTGGAGAAATTGCTAGGGATTGCTCTCTAGGAATTTGGGGATGAACAAGAGAGAGAAAAATAGATGGATAATGACAAATGGGAGGCTCAACCCTATCCTTATTGTGGCTGGCCATAAAGGTTATTTTGTCCTATTAGGAAAAGTCCAAAAGCCCCTACTAACCTATTCTATGAGTATTAGGAAAGGGCTAATTTGTTGGGACTAAATTAGTCATTCTAAAGTCTCTAATCACACTAACCTTATCCATAATAATTAGTCTAACCTCTAACTAAAATATTTCTATCATGTGGACTAAAATTAATATCATGTGGGCCATGCCTAACTAGTGTGTGGGTCCCACTAGAGTCAAACTACCCCCGGGTCCCCGTTTCAAGTCGGATTGAGTTGAAATTCGAACCCGACTCAAATAACCCCAAAACAATATCATAAATAATAAAATAATATCAAAATAATTCAAACAGGTCAAATGCAAAAAATATCCTTAGGCCAAAAATGATATTAAAATATCATAATCACATGGTTAGGCTCTAGGTCAAACAATCTCTAGGATTTCACTAGCAAAACGTCAAAACCACAAGTCATTAATTTAAATAATTTTAAAATAATTTAAAATTACCTAAAATCATATCATGAATTAAATATCATTATTAAAATAATTATAAACACGAAATTTCAAAATTACCCTCAATCAGAAAATTAAAATAAAATGAAAAAAAATCGACCCAAAATTTAGGGTGCTCACATCCTACCCACCTTATAAAAATTTCGTCCTCGAAATTAAAATGTTCGTAATCCTTCTAGGTCAAACCCCCACAATCAAATCCCAAAACTTAAATAAATCATACCATCAAAAGGACGACATACAGGGTCATGGCATACGGTGGTAGTGAAAGTCTCATCTAGGTATTCTAGTCATGCTAAACCAAAACGGTCATAGGGTATCAAAACACACAAGCAATTTAGGGTGCTAAACAAAAGTTACAAAAACAACAAACCATCAAAACTGTAAGGCAGTCTACCATCCTATATGAAAACTGATACTTATCATAAGAATAAAAAAAAGTAACTACCCATTATCTTTAAAGGGTTCAGAAAAAAAAAAAGAAAATCAAAATCAAAGTTAAGGAATGAAAGCCAATTCCATGGAAAATTTCCAATCACAATACGTATTAAGAATATTTAGTCTTGATGCGATCTAAGTTGATCAAATTGGGGGAAATCAAGATTTCAGCAATATGGAGGACAGGTTCAACAAATTCTGAGATCGAGCATACAAGGATAGAGATTCAGGTCACAATCAAATTTAATTCAATTAAGTACAACCCAAGATATAAATATGATAAGAAAAGATAATCGAAGTCGATTTGGTCGGATTAAGGAAACTAGGATTCAATGATATTGAAAAACCCCTTTTAGAGAAAACAGAAAAAGATTTCATACGTAGTCAGCAAATCATCCCTCTCTAATACTATCAGTTTATCATTTGCTAAACCATATTCTTTTTTTTTCTCACAAGTCCCAATATGAAAATCATCCTCTATATAACTATCATCGAAATTTTATAACCTTCAGTCATCTAAACTTTTACCACAATCACCATAGACAAAATCTTTAAGTTCCAAAACATTTTCCACGAAACATACCCCTCTTTTTAGGAGTCAACACTTATTCATTTAATCAAAATTTCAAATTCCTTCACCTCGTTTTAAATTAGATCCGAAACCTCTAAATCCAGTTTATGGAATCCTTGGACTTGTTTAAATCGAGTCTCGTATTCACTAAACTCCAATACCACTATGTCACACAAAATTTATTCTTTTCTTATAAATCAACCTTCATATTTTCTTCAACGTTCACCTTCAAATATTTTTTTTTTGAATTCTACAATTTTCTTCCAATCATCTAAAATAATTTCTATAACGTAAAATCCTTGTGTTCTCTCTGTCTCTAGTCACCATCTTACAATATCTAGTTCAATTTTGCATAATCATTTTATTCGATTAAATTCTCCTTTTCATCTCTAAATTTCTACATAGCCTTGTAATAGTTCCCAAGAATCAATAACAAAGATTTTTAAGTTCTCAAAACTAGGTTGACCTTAAACATCCTCATTAGTTTTGAAATACGTCCATAAATTATTCATAACCCACTTTCTGTGATTGTTTCTAAATTGATAACATTTATCCATCGATTTCATTTTAAACCTTTACCACATCTCCATTTTAAATTTTTCATATTTGACATCCAACACTCTGATTCCTATAAAATCATCATATGATAACCAATTACATCATTTCCGAACTAGATGATTTACATCACTTTTTCAACATTTTTCAGATAAAAAAACGATATAAATATTCAAGAGTTTTCAAGGTATAGCTGACAGAATTATATATGAGACAGGGAATTGATATAATCAGGACAGGTATATAAGACAAGGAATGATGGTAGTAAAAATATTGGCAGAAAAAGAATGATAATAGAATCTGTTCTGCTTATCTATTTAAAAGAGGGACCCATTTTTTTTTGAAACAAGAATTATAATACCAAATCCAAAATAAGGCCTAGCAAAATCATTGGTTCATTGTATTAAGAAGAAACTCATAGCAAGAAGTTACACAAGCTACTCCTAAGTTAAATAATTAGAAGCAAAACAAAGCAAAACAAATAATAATTCTTTTTGAAGGACTGCATCAAAGTAGAGAAAACATGCTTGAAAATATTTAAGGTACAATCTGATAATCATATGCGTCTATCCAAAATCATGGTACTCTAAATCCTCGTCAAACTAGTGAGCAAGGCTACGATAATCACAGAGTCCTTGACTTATGCACATACTTCTAGAATTATGGTATTTAACATTTTTGCGGTGCCGCTAGCTTGGCTGCGAAAACCTTAAATTCCCACACCCGAAAAATATATCCAAAGTCAGTCTATATGTCCTCACCATGCTGGCTAATGTGACTATAGAAGACTAGATTCCATAACATAGATGACCTAGCCCATATAATTTCATCTTGCCAAAAATTAAATTAATCAACAATGAATTCCCAAAAATCAAATCAAATTTATCAACGAGCATCAAAATTCAAAAATGAACAAAATCCTTCAAATCATATAACCACAAACTCGGATGCTACAACTAACATCAAGATTCAAAATTCCACAACCTTCATCAAAATCAATAAATACAAACTCAAATTCAATAATAATACATCAAAATCAAATTCAACTACAGAAAGTAAAGATAAATCAAATCAAAGAAAAAGAGTTTCAAATCGGAGTTAAACAAGATTCTCAAGGGTCGTCCCAGAAATCTCTCAAAGGATCCTAATTGTGATTGAGTTCTTCAAGATATATCCTATTCCTACTACAGGCTGTAGTGGTACTCAAGTTCGAATACCACTACATAAACTCGACCTGCATGGGCTACCACTAAAAACGTGTCACGACCCGCACCCACTGTTAGGGTACGAGAACGTAACAACGCCCAGCCTACGCCGCAGTATCGACGGTAGAACGCTGTCCTAGGTCACATCATCTAACAATATTATGCTAAGCAGTTATACTCCCCGAATGGGGGTAACATAGCAGATACAGACTCAATCAAATCTAAGGTAGAGCATGATAAGGATAGATAAAACATAAAATCCAAAGAGATACATGAGATAGAAGTCTAAGTGTCTAAGATACAAAAACCCAGAAATACATCTCAAAACTCAAATACAGTAATCCACAAAGTAAATACAACTCCAGACAAATGAAATAACTATCTAAACAACCTCTAAGGTGTCTCCTCTAGGCTAGTAGGCAACCTCCAAGCTATCTGTAAAATTTATCAACAGGTCCAGTCAGGACAGGAACGAGCACATCTCATCTAGAAAATCCAAGTAAATGACAGAGAACTATAAAGCAGTTATAGGCAGTTGTATTGATGTAAATGGCAGTTTATATTCAGGTGATGGTAAGAAAGAAAGATAAGGTGCAAGGAAAGTAAATAACTAAACAAGAGAAGAATCATAGCAATGAAGTCTGTAAAAATAGAACTAGCTGAACCAGGGTAATATGATATAAAGTCCAGAAAACAATGTAGACCAGTGTAACTCCAATGTAAGTCCAGTACAAGATGAATCTAATACAAGATGAATCCAGTAAGGGACGATTCCAGTCATAGTGATCAATGATTCCAGGGTGAGTCCAGCCTATACTCTAGCAGTGTGTTTTAAAATACCGAGATCAACATGTAAACGGCTGTGGATAATCCGGCACACCTCTCACTGATCAGGCGAGAGATGGCTATCATTCCAGTAGATTCCAGTAGGGGTGATTCCAGTAATGGGGTATGTCTACATGTCTTACTCTAGTATTTTCCCTTCCAGCAAGTGAATCCAGAATTCCGACACAATGATTCAAGATGAGTCCAGCCAAAATATAATGATACCAGTAAATGATTCCAGTAAATGATTCCAATAATAGAAGCCGGAAATGATGATACCAGTAATAGAGGCCAGAAAATAAATGTGTGTCGTATACATGAATCCAGTAATATCTACACGTATTGTAACAGAGAATCGCATACAACTAACTAGAACTGAAATACAGTAATTGACAAATAAATGAGAGAACTATCAGAGAATGTACTCGCCTGATATCTGAATGTACAAGGTAAAGATACTATCCAAGGAGAGGTGTCTGACTCCTAATTAGAACAGCACAAGTCACAACATGTCCAGAAGGATAATATAAAGCACTACAATGCATTCGACATGATTCTAGGTCAAACTAGACCAAAGTCAACCCTTGGTCAACTCTGGTCAACTACATTAGTCAAACTAGGTCAAACTGGGTCATGTCCTAATCCAGTAAGTCTTACTAGGCCTAACCAAGACTATCCTAGCAAGCACACATCAATACAAGGCTATACAAGCCAACATACACCCAACTCTATATAGCATGCAATTATTCAATACTCAAATAGGCAAGAATTCACATTGGATATACACTAGGTAATCTATTACTTTAAGCTATATATGTCTATACATATATACACATGCATATATTGGTATTCAATATTAGGTCTATAATCATGGCATTTCAAATGTTATATAAACTTATATATTACAACACAATATGCTAACATATATATAATATACATACATAGCTAAGTTAACTATATTCATAAATACTTATTTAAGAGGCTATGTGTGTGTATGTGAACATGGCAAAGGGGCAAGTGAGGGTTAAATGGGCATACATAGTGTATACACATCAAAGAGTGTCAAAGTGTAAGTTAACAATGTGTCAAGTGTGATAGTGTCAACATAGTGTAAGGGGGTACATGAGGTAATATAGGATTTGTGTTAACATAGAACATTACATCTCATTAATTTGTATATTGCATACATTACATCTATTATTACATTACATTCATGCTTACATTCATTCATCATTCATTTATTCTCTTGCACTACTATATGCACCATACATTACATACTATGGATCCTACATATTCATTACAAGCCATACTTATACATGCTTACATTAGATAGGATACTTACACCCCATACATCATTTATTTAAACATTTACTCATGTTTGCATTTTCTATTTAGTTACATAATGTATATACATTAACATAGGTTAAAATCAAATAGAACATTATATTACACACAAGGGTGCACAAAATGCATATGTCGAATAGTAACTCCTACTAATAATGAATACTGTAACATCTCAGCATGAATTAAAATTTAGGATTAAATTATGTTATAGATCTATGTGTTAGCTTTCCGAAACTTTAAACGGATCGCGTTTTCGTTTCCGGAAACTCCCGGAATCGCGAAAACACCGAGAACGCGTTTGTTTTTCGTACAGCTGACACTCAAATAATTCTCCAGAAAGTTACAGAAAGAATTAGGCCTATTAATACATGTTTTTGGAAAGCTAACTTCATTACGCTTCTTTTAAAAAAAATAGGAGATTAAACCAAGCTTTGAGCTAGAAGTTATGACATTTCTAAGTTAGGGCTGAAATTAAAAATGTGGATAAAAATCATGACGGATTTAGATAGTTTGAGCCAAAAGAATACACAATATATATCCTAATTATCCACAACAATAATAGCAATAATAATATGAGGAACCACACTCACAAACTTGATTATAAAATCATCATGAACCATTTATTTTATATATAAATATAGATACACTCTCATTATAATATATATATATATATAAATCTATATATGTAACATGAACACATCCACAACACAAAGGACACTCCTATGACCTCCAAATGGACACAAAATGGACACAAATGGAGATACAACCATGGGGGTCATTCCTATGGGTTCAAAATAGACCTATATGCATGAGGAAATAAAAAGAAGAAGGGATTTATACCTCCCGGTAGATCGAATCGAAGAAAAACCTTCCCGGAGCGACACCGACACGTAGAGATTTCAAAAGGACACGAACGAGCTCCGAATCCTCCCAAACTTGGGTAGCTTTCTCCTTGGCTAGAATGGAGAAGGAAGGAAGAAGATTTGGTGGTGAAATGGAAGGATTTGGTGGAGAAATTGCTAGGGATTGCTCTCTAGGAATTTGGGGAAGAACAAGAGAGAGAAAAATAGATGGATAATGACAAATGGGAGGCTCAACCCTATCCTTATTGTGGCTGGCCATAAAGGTTGTTTTGTCCTATTAGGAAAAGTCCAAAAGCCCCTACTAACCTATTCTATGAGTATTAGGAAAGGGCTAATTGGTTGGGACTAAATTAGTCATTCTAAAGTCTCTAATCACACTAACCTTATCCATAATAATTAGTCTAACCTCTAACTAAAATATTTCTATCATGTGGACTAAAATTAATATCATGTGGGCCATGTCTAACTAGTGTGTGGGTCCCACTAGAGTCAAACTACCCCCGGGTCCCGTTTCAAGTCGGATTGAGTTGAAATTCGAACCCGACTCAAATAACCCCAAAACAATATCATAAATAATAAAATAATATCAAAATAATTCAAACAGGTCAAATGCAAAAATATCCTTAGGCCAAAAATAATATTATAATATTATAATCACATGGTTAGGCTCTAGGTCAAACAATCTTTAGGATTTCATTAGCAAAACGTCAAAACCACAAGTCATTGATTTAAATAATTTTAAATCACCTAAAATCATATCATGAATTAAATATCATTATTAAAATAATTATAAACACAAAATTTCAAAATTACCCTCAATCAGAAAATTAAAATAAAATGAAAAAAAAATCGACCCAAAATTTAGGGTGCTCACAACCACCTCCAGTGAGGGTTACGGTACATCCAACAACTATTCAGTCAAATATGCTTCCTCAAACCAGTGAAACCATTCAAGCAGTGCGTGAGCTCAAAGCACAGTTTGAAGTTTTGAAGCACAAGGATCAGCTCCAAAGGTTAGGAATTAAGCAACCCTATCCTTCTCATTGGAATAATGTACCCTTTCCACCGAAATTTAAGCCACAATCTATGGTTTTGTTCGATGGAAAAGCATCTCCCAGTCAGTATATCAATTACTTTGATATTATGACTGTACATTTGCAGAAAAATGATGCTCTTCTCACTCGAGTGTTCATCGGGTGCCTGACGGGTTCAGCTTACGATTGGTATCGTAGTTTACCCGATAATTCTATTTCGTCTTTTGACGAATTTAAGGCAATGTTTCTCTCCCGCTTCTATGAAGGAGGTATGGACATGAATATGTCCTCTTTGATAAAAATCAAACAATAGGAGAAAGAAGATACTCGGACGTTCATCGAGCGTTTCCGACAGGCTACTCTAAAGATGCCTCCTGGTATGCCAGATTCAGCGTTGATTGATACATGCAAGTTGAATCTGCGACCATCTATTGCTGTCTTCACGGGTTCCCAATTCACAGATTGGGCTTCGTTTATCATAGCAGCAGTTTCTGCCGAGACCAATGGTAGGTTGGCTCGTGAACATGGGATAATTTTTGCCTCAGAAGATAGAGGAAAGAAAAGTAATCCTGGTAATAGTCCTGGTAATCGTAATGTGAAAGGAAAAGATACTCTTATGGTTAATCTTTCCAAGAACAAAACGACGCCGAATAATCAGGAATCTTCCAGGCCAAAGGAAGAATACTCTTTTGACGAAAGTGATATCCCAGGGATATTCCAATGTCTGGTAAAAAGTGGCAAACTTCAGATTCCGGAGCCAAAGAGGCCTAATGAGGTGAATCTGACTGACAATCCTAAATATTGTATCTATCATAGATACATTAATCATCCTACCAGTGCTTGTTATGTCTTAAAAAAGAAGATCCAAGAGCTGATAAATGGTGGTGCTATCGCTTTAACTAATGATGACCATACGGTTACAACCAATATGGTTTCTCTTCAGTTCGGAGATTTTCCTCCACAACAAGTCCCAGACGGAATTATCCCAATCTCAAAGGCGACAATAAAGATCGTGAATATCCCGCCTGCCAGAGAAGAAAATACAGGATTGCCGCCGCTCACATTAAAGAGTGGTGAAATCATGTGGGTGCATCCCGACTTGGTACCTGAGTTGAAAAATGAAGGTAAATCTTCAAAATCCAAGAAAGGTAAGAAAGTCAAAACCTGCAACATGATTTCTCATGTTATTCCAGATCTTGATGACTTGGATCATTTATGGGATGGACTTCCTTTAGAAGATAGACTGAGAGGATTGAACATCTGTCCTCCAAGTCTAGCTCCTCCTACCAAGCTCAAGCTTACTCATCAGCAGTGGCTAGCCATGAATAGTATTCCTTTATATCGGGCACAACAAGTCTTTGCTGCTTATGAAAAAGCTCCTATAGGGATTTCTTCTCGAAGCCCGAATCATTCTCCTATAGCCACAGAGATTTCTATTTCTCACTCTTCTGTAGTTACAGAGATTTCTTCTTCTTCTATTGAACCACTTGTTAAAAGTCTGCTGCCCATTCACTTGTATAGTCAACAATCTGTCCTTCTCATGAAGAAGATGGGTTATGACTTTCAAAAGGCAGAAGGTTTGAATTATGACAAAGGATTACGACTTCCTTTACAAATTCAAAATCAAAAATCCACTGTTGGACTGGGTTCTGAAGCTCCTTACAAGAAAAAGGCTAAGGGAGGGAAGACTAAATCCTGTAATATGGTACTTCCTTCTCCTGAGTCCGAAGAAAAAACTTTTGCTGGTACAAGATCTGGGAAAGAATACCACAAAGATTATGAGGGATCTTCCAAAGAAGCAGAAGACGTAGTGGAAACACTACCAGCTCAACCTTCTCCTATTTCTGCTAAACCATCTGTGGTTGAAAAGGGGAAACAGAAAGCAGTACGCTTTGACGTTCCACTGAAGTCTACTTCCAGTCAGGGGGTAGTGATGAAACCCTACAAATTTGATATTCTAGCTCAGTTAGCCAATACTCCGACTAGACTATCTATATTTGAGCTGCTTCATCTTTCTAGAGAAAGCAGGGAGACTTTGAGTGAAGCTTTACTTCAAGCAGATTCATGCTTGGCTCAACTCAAGAGTCCTGATAATACTCCAGTGTCATGTCCGCAATGTCATAGTGTGATGGAAGTAATTCCCAATATCACCTTTATACAAGAAGATATGCTGTTGAAGCATAACAAACATGACAGACCTCTGTGCTACACTGGGTATATTAGATCCACTGAAATTGACAGGATTTACATTGATCCTGGGTCCTCAATTAGCATAATTCTTCAGAGTATGCTAAGACCCCTGAGGATTCCTACTAGTGATCTGACTTACACTAGTACTACGATAGTTGGTTTTAACTCTGGCAAGAGCAAACCACTGGGGAAGATTCGTCTGCAGATTCAGATTGGTAATCTTCGAACTATGGTAACTTTCTATGTTATCAATTCAGACGTCTCCTATAATATCCTTTTGGGGAGACCATGGATTCACGAACATAACATTGTGCCTTCAACTCTCCACCAATGCTTCAAGTATGTAGATTCCCAAGGAGTTGTGAAGACTGAGTTTGCTGATATCAATCCTTTCAAGGGTGTCGAAGCTTATTTCTCTGATTCAAGGCTTATAAACAAGAGCATGTGAGAGAGATATCAGACATAGCTGAAGATCAATCATCTACTGAGGATCAGTCTGTTAATGAAGATCCGCCAGAAGAACAACCTTTGAAGATCATAGTCAAGGGACGAATCCAATCCCAACCTGTCAATGATCAACCTTTGATAATCAAAGTTAAAGGAAGAACTCAAGCTTCATCTGAGGAATTAATAAATATTCTTGCTAAAAGCCAAGTTCAACCTTTTATGATCAAGGTCAAAGGGCGTACTTCTTGTACAAACGATCCAGAACCACCATTGATTGTCAATCTTAGCAAAACTACGCAGAAGATGGATAATGATCCATTAATGATTAATCCGAAGCGTAGCAGTCAAATCGTAAATGATGTAAATATTGATCATTCTGTACTTTTTGATATCAATGAAGATTTCCTTTCCGAGTATATGGCTGCCAAGTTTATTGAAAGAATCTTTATCTTCTGATAATCAAAGTCATCAATCTAAAGGTGACATAGAACCAGAAGAAACTTTATACATCAACTATAAAGAAAATTCCTTTCCTCTTCAGGTTGATGTTGGACCTTATGCTCAAAAGTTCTTAACATCTTCTCCCTATCTTCTACCTGTGGCCGCTTCATCACAAGCTTGCATAACTTTTAGACGTCACGAAGAATCTTATTTCGTGGTTCCGTCTAATAAGAAAAACAAGCGCCAAATTGTGTTTGGCCTGGCTAGAAATATCTCTGTTGCTCAGACGGATGATCTGAAAGATAAAGATAAAGGAAAAATCCGAATTGACAAATATAGTCAACAATCTATCAAGATAATCCAGAATATGGGGTATGATTTGAAGACTATGCAAGGTCTCAATCAAGGCAAGGGTAGACGACTACCATTATGTGGTGATCTGTTTTACCAGAAGACTCATCATGGGTTGGGATATGATCCATCCCACATGTTTAATGACGATATACAAGAACAATTCTCTTCTAGCTCTTCGCAATCATCGAATTCAGAAGAAGTCCAATTTATCGAATCTGATATGTCTCGTTCCTCATGTGATGAATCTGAACAAGTATTCTCAGTTAATATGGTTCAAACTGATGATGAATCTGAACCATTTAAGAATGATCCTTGGGCTCAACAAATGGACACTCAATGGGAACTTCGTTTTGAACAACGACAGCCACCTACAGAGGATGAGGTTGTCTAGATTGATGTTGGAGACGGAACTACGTCCAAACCAATATTTATCAGTAAGAATCTTTCCGAAGATGAAAAGGAAGAGTTGATAGAACTTATTAAAGAATATATCGACATCTTTGCATGGAGTTATGATAATATGCCGGGTCTAGATCCTAAAGTTGCTACTCATAAGCTCAATATTTTGCCTAATGTCAAGCCTGTAAAACAACAGCAACGGCGCTTTAGACCAGATATGATGGATGTAATTGAAGCAGAAGTCAAAAAGTTGATTACATGTGGCTTTGTTCGTGAAAAGCAACACTCGGATTGGGTTGCCAATATTGTTCCTGTTATGAAGAAGAACGGAAAAGTTCGAGTTTGCATAGATTATCGAGATCTTAATGCGGCTTGTCCAAAGGACGAATTTCCACTTCCAATTACTGATGTCATGATAGACAATACATGCGGTTTTGAACGCATGTCTTTCATGGACGGATTCTCAGGATACAATCAGATCAAGATGCATCCAGAAGATGAGAAGCATACTGCTTTTCGTATACCCCTTGGGGTTTACTGCTATACGGTTATGCCGTTTGGTCTTAAAAATGCCGGTGCCACGTATCAACGGGCTATGAGCAACATCTTTCAAGAACATCTACGGAAGATAGTTGAATGCTACGTAGATGACATTGCTGTTAAGAGTCGATCAAAGGATGATCACATTCAGGACTTGAAGACATTATTTGAATTGATGCGTCAGCATCAATTGAAAATAAACCCTACTAAGTCTTTCTTAGGGGTTTCCAGTGGCAAGTTTTTAGGATTTGTCATTACTTTTCAGGGTATTCATGTTGATCCTGACAAGGTTAAAGTGATTCTTGAAATGGGTCCTCCTTGTAATCTGAAAGAACTCTGTGGCTTTCAGGGTCGTATTGCTTATATCAGAAGATTTATATCTAATCTTTCTGGGAGATGTCAACCTTTCTCCCGTCTATTAAAGAAAGGTGTATCTTTTGTCTGGGATGAAGCGTGTCAGAAAGCCTTCAATGACATTAAGCAATACCTTACAAATCCACCTGTTCTGGTACCTCCGATGGTAGGAAGGCCATTTTTGTTATATGTTCGAGCCTTGGATCATTCACTTGGCACTCTTCTTGCACAGAAAAGTGATATGGGTCATGAACAAGCAATATATTATCTGAGCAGAATGATGGTCGGAGCTGAACACAGGTATACTCCTGTAGAAAAGGAATGTCTAGCTTTAGTTTTTACCGTCCAAAAGATAAGGCATTATGTCACTGGACAGACTATTCATGTCATCTCCAGAATAAATCCCATTCGGGTATTGATGAGAAAACTGAGCATTCTTAATTCCAGGTTAGCTACCTGGGCGATGTTGCTCACTCCTTATGACATGGTTTATGTACCTCAAAAATCAGTGAAGGGCCAAGCATTAGCTGATTTCTTAGCTGCTCATCCTATACCTGAAACTTCAAAGTTATATGAGGACATTCCAGATGAAGTCGTATATTGTAACATGACTTTGAAGAATGACATATGGCAATTATATTTTGATGGAGCATCACGAGTAGGACCTAAAGGCAATATTGTCTCTGGGGTAGGAATCGTCTTGGTTTCTCCTAATAAAATGGTCATATACCGTGCCTATTCTCTTAACGAGCCATGCTCCAATAATGTAGCAGAATATAATGCTCTATTGATCGGTCTTCAAGTAGCAAAACAATTGGATATTGAATTCCTAGAAGCTTATGGAGATTCTCAATTGATTGTTAATCAAGTTAGAGGGACTTATGAAGTCAGAAATCCTGATCTCATCCCTTATCATCAAGTGGTGGTCGAGTTGGTTCTTTCATTCAAAGGATTCTTCATTGAATTTGTACCACATTCTTAGAATGTGGAAGCTGATGCCCTTGCTAGCTTAGCTGCAGACTTGGCTGTTCCAATCCGAAGGCAAAATACAATTACTTTGTTGGACCGAGATCTATGCTGTATCAAGAATAATCTGCATATTTAACAAAGTTATGCTACAGAGTCAAATTCCCAACAGAGGGATTGGAGAACTCCATTCATTGATTATGCGGGTCATGGGATTTTGCCTGAAGATCCAAAAGAAGCTGCATCAATTAAGAGACGATCATTTCGATTCTATTATGATTCATCTTTACATATTCTATATCGTCGTTCATATGATGGACTCTTGCTTCGTTGTCTCTCAGAAAGTGAAGCCAAACAAATACTACGAGAAGCTCATGATGGCGTTTGTGGTGCCCATCAACCGGGTCCTAAATTACAAGACCGCATTCGAAGAATGGGGTATTATTGGCCTTCTATGATAGCAGATGTTGTAGACTATGCCAGAAGATGTAAAGCATGTCAGATTCATGCCGATTTTATTCATTAACCGTCAGAATTTCTACATCCTACAGCAGCCTTTTGGCCCTTCGAAGCTTGGGGCATGGATATCATTGGTCCTATTAACCCTCCTTCTGTTAAGGGACATCGGTTTATATTAGCTATAACCGATTACTTTTTCAAGTGGGCAGAAGCAGTTCCCCTTACTGAAGTGAAAACATCAAATGTGATCAGCTTTATCAAGCACCATGTCATTTATCGCTTCGGGATTCCTCGACGAATAATTCATGACAATGGTCCGCAATTTGCCAGTCAGGCATTTTATCGGTTCTGTGATAAGAATCGAATTCAGAATTTGGCTTCTACGGCTTATAATCCAGCTGCTAATGGTTTAGCCGAAGCTTTCAACAAGACGATCATCAAACTTCTCAAAAAATTTGTCTCTTCTAATAAACATGATTGGAATGAGAAACTTGGAGAATGTTTAGGGGCTTATCGAACAACAGTCCGAACTCCTACTGGATTTACACCATTTTCATTAGTTTATGGGTGTGAGGCTGTTCTTCCCTTGGAAATCCAGATCCCATCTCTACGAATAGCTATTGCTAATGAGCTAACTACAGAGAATAATGATCGCTTACGACTCCAAGAACTTGAAGGATTGGATGAGAAGCGTCTTCAAGCATAACAGCATATTGAGCTATATCAAGCCCGTATATCTCGAACTTTTAATCGTAAAGTTAAAGAGAGGGTATTCAAGGTTGGCGAACTAGTATTAGCTGTTCGAAGACCGATGGTGATGACTCATAAAAGCAAAGGGAAATTCCAAGCAAAATGGGAAGGCCCTTATGTAATTGAGTCCGTGTTTTCCAATGGCGCCTATCGGTTATCAAAGCCCAAGGAAGATTTACTCATGCTGCCAATTAATGGCAAATTTCTTAAGAAATACTATGTGTAAAAAAAGAAGACAGAATGAAAATAATATCTCTTTTATTTTTATTTTTATTCAAGACAAAAAGATTAAGGACGAGGGCCACTGCCTTCGCCTTCCTTATTGAATATATAGCCAGTCAATGCTTCGAAGGCATCGTTGCCTGAGTTCATAAAAAACTTGCAGGCAGCCATCCTCACCGCTTCTTCTTCAGGAGTTTTTCCTGGCTCTACTAAGAATGCAAGGATGTCTTGGGGTAGCTTGGGCGTAGAAGAGCTTTCGCCCACTTCGGTTGGATCTGTCGCAATTGGCTCAACGGGGCACGTCTCAATGATGTCCTCAATTTTCCTGGAGACTTCATTCTTTTGCTGTACATCCTCGGAAGACATTTCCAATAGAGGAGTAGAAATAAGAATGAAATGTTGTTGCTTTTACGCCTAAAGCAGCCATGGTCAAGACAATGATTTTACGCCTATGGCAGGCTAACTACTTTTACGCTGGACAAAGCTGTTAAGTCTTGCATTTAATGTAAACTCTGACATGAAGATATTAATGATGACATATATCACAGAATTCGAAGGGATTTGTTTTATACAGAGACCAATGTTGTCGTTTAGTATATGGACTGAGCTACTTTACGCTCATAGTGTGACTTCTTTTACGCATGGAGACTATATGAGTTTTTACACTCAAAGTTGACGTGTGCGTAAAGTCTATTTGAGCTACTTTTACGCTCAAGGTTATTTAACAACCACTTTACGCGGGAAGTCTATATCAGGGCTATTTTACGTCTAGTCTACTGCTTTACGCTCAGAGTATATTGGGGATGTTTTTACGCCCTATTTATCTGACCAGTTTGGAACGTGGTTTGCCTACATGGTTCTCATGCCACACATCTCGAAGAACGTATGTACGTGCATCCTATTCTTAATGAAATGATGGGACACGTGTCAACGTATACAGAGGATGACTTTGGTCGTGGGTGGCAGTTGTTAGCGTAAAGACGAAACTTTTGCTGAGTTTTTACGTACAAGAGCCCAAGTCTATAAATAGACTTATTTCTCTCACATAACAGACACACGGAGACAGAGACAGAAGAGGAGAGAACAGAGAGACTAGAACTCAGAGATTTTGATTCTCCAGAGCATTCTACTTCAACCTTTCTTTCAGAAAAGAGTGAAGCAAAGCATGAAAGCATTCGGCCTCGCCATCAGTGCCCAAGTGCGTCGATACCTTTTTGGTGACTTAGTTCTTCGGCTTAATTGCAACTTGATACCCTCAACTATTCCCATTTTTCAAATTGATACCCTAAACTTTTTTTTGTAACAACTTGATACCCTGAAATAAAATTGGACGAAAATATCCCTAATATAATTTCAAAACTACACCCCTCCACCCAAAAACTATTCTGCTAAAAAGTAAAAGGGAGGGATAATTTTGTCCTTTTTTAAATTTTGGGTATCAGATTGAAAATAATAAATAGTTGATGGTATCAAGTTGTTGAGTAAAAAAGTTTAGGATATCAAGTTGAAAAACAAGAATAGTTGAGGGTATCAAGTTGCAATTAAGCCTAGTTCTTCCAATTGTTCAACTTCAAGCAGCGATCTTCATCATCATCGTATGGTCCAAGGAACAAAGTGATCATTTACAGATCAGACTTCCATAGCAATACTTTTCCAGAATCAAATTTGTACTTCTTGTACTTTTTCTCGTTTTATTTTCAAAAGCCAATTTTCCTGGCATTTTGTTAAGTGAAACAACTTGCTGTTGGTATTGAGTAATTTCAGGGAAGAATCAATTTGAAGGACTTTGGTGTCTTGAGGAACCACTTTCTTTTAGGGATTTTTGAGCCTTTGCACATCAATAGGTAAATTCAAATCTACTCCATGTAATTGCTGTTTTATTGCATTTCTAGGATGCCCTAGGCCTACCCTAGCTGTAGGACTAGGTAACCCTAGGATTCGAGTCCTATACGTGTCCGTACCGGACACGTATTAGTTCGTGTATGCATGTGTTCGACGAAATGCCCCAAAGGGCATTTCGATCCATTTTCTTAGATGTAATTGAATAGAAAATTAGGGTTTGATCTCGCTTATGTGTTTCTAGTGTACTAAGCACATTTTAGTGTCGTGTTGAGTCGCCACAGATACGCGGACACGCGGTGCCCACACGCGCGTGCGCACAGATTTCTTTCCCCTGCTACTCGGGGGCCACAACTCACTGGACACGCCACGTGGACACGGGAAATTCGACACATAGGTCGGGGCTGACACTGACACGAGGCTCCCTAAGTTTCATGAGTCCTAGTGTCGTGTCGGACACGCATTTGCGCGTGCACAGGGTGCGTACTGTGCGGTTCAGTGCACTGGGTTGGTTCTCTGTTTCAATTCAAGTTTTGTTAGTTTAAATTGTGTTTTTATTTGCTAAATTAGATATAAATATAATGTATAATCTATATGAATTTAGTTTACATGATTAGTTAGGTTTTTGATGTGGAATTGGTTTGGTATTGGGGAATGACTGCATGTTACTGACACCATATCCTGATACCTTAAATTTCAGGTTCCTAATCCACTTAATTCCTGTTATTGTTTGTTTCTCACTGTTAAATACCCTCCCATATGTTTGGTTGTTATGTTAGCTTAGTATTTCATTCGAATATGGGCTTTTGGATTTGTGATTGGAAATTTGGCATGTGGGTTCATTGAAATCGGTTTTGTTTTAGAATGGATAGTTGTCAATATGATTTGATTTCCATTTTCTTTCCTTTAGCATTTCACTGTTTCCTGTCATAGTTCCATTTCTTAACCTGAGTTTGAATGAAGGATTTATCATTAACTAATTTTTGATTTGGGTAGTAGCCCACTGATTTCAGGATATTTATATCTATGTACTTACTGTTTTGTACCCACTGATTTCTATTTGAACTGAGAATTGGGTTCCTCCTTTCTTAAACCTGAGATCTTTTGAATGGTATTATTTCATTGGTAAAATAGATTTTGTTCATTGGGTAACTGAGTTGGATGGTTATTTCCTACAAAACCTGAGATTTGAATGAATGGTTTAACATTCACATTCGAATTGGTTTGTTTGAGAGTAGGATAGCTGATACACTGGGTTTTGGGTTTCTGTTTGAACTGGAAATGCAGAATTAGTTTCCTTTCCTTCTCTAGAACTGGGACTATGTTTCCTGTCATTGTTTCATTTCCTATTTAACTTGTAATGATTACATGTTAATTGATTTCCTATTTTTCCCATCTCACTGAACTGAAATCGAAGGGTTAATGTATTTCCCTGTTCTATCCAAATATATATACACTGTCATTATTCCCAGATTCTTAATGATAGTAGATCACTGATTTTTGTCTAACACACACACACATGTCAATTCCTGCACACACACATACTCTCTTGTTTCATTCACTAACACTACACTGTCATGTACTCTCATGTCTCACCCTCATACCCTCAAGACACACACACAAACACACACACACACATGCCATAGCACACACAAGTAATCTCTCACACACTCTTGTAATCTCTCATTAGCACACACATACACATGTTTCCTCACCCTCTTGACACACACACATACCATATCACACCCTCATGCTCACACATACCTGTGTCTCACACCCACACACACACTTGAACATCATGTGTCCCCCTCTCTCTTTACATATGTATATATATATATATATATATATATATATATATATATATATATATATATAAATATATATATATTATATATATATGTATTGAGATATATATATATATATATATATATATATATATATATATATATATATATATATATATATATATATATATATATATATATATAGGGTTCCTATATATATGAGTGTGTGCTATTATATATATATGATATATGAAATGGGTGATATATTATAGGTAACCTATTAGCTAATGTATGTTTCTATATTATATTATAGCTATATCAATATGTGTAATATATATTAGATATATAATGTCATGTAGTCATGTGTTATGGTTTGGCTCATAGGCATGATATAGCCTATGGCCTATGTGTATGCTGCTTGACTAGTGAGCCTAGATTGGACTTGTATAGACTAGTTAGACTAGTATAGAGTAGTTTGACTTAGGTTTGACTTGGTTGACCTAGTTTGACTTCTAGGGTTGACCAGAGTTGACCAAGAGTTGACTTTGGTCTAGATTGACCTAGATTTATGTAGAATGCATTGATTTGCATCATATTATCATTGTAGACTCATAGTGACTTGTACTGTTCTATAGGAGACAGACACCACTCATCGGATAGTATATATTCTCCAGATTCACAGGATACAGGCGAGTACATTCTCTGATCATTTCATATCCTACATTAGGAGTATATTTCCTGCTTTAGATTACTTTACATGATGCTGACACATTTAGAAACACGGATTAGTACTATATGGATCTTGTTGTGTGATGTTATCCCCTTAGCGGATACGTCGGGTATTCGTGTTCGTGTACTTTATCGTGAACCTCGTGTACTCCTTATATTTGTGACATTCGTGTACGAAACGTGTGAATCGTGTATAATCATGTATTCACATGACCTTCGTGTACAATAACATAACTTAGCTAGATCCTTGTGTATTGATTGGGGCGGGAGAGTAGAAGTGGTTATGTAATCAATCCAGTAGATTACTCATGTACAACCTCTGTAGATTACTCGTGTACAACATCGTGCCATTTACATAACCATCTTGTGCTCTGAATCACTAGACACTGTTAGTTCTCTATATACTGTAGCTATTTATTTACAGTCTTTCATGTTTATCATATTATTCTTCTTCAGTTTCTTGTATCTTACTCTCTAGCATGATTATATATCCTGACCTGCTATGATTTGTTAAGATGTACTGTGCTCGCTCCTGTCCTGACTGGACCTGTTGAAATATTACAGAGGACGAGGCTGAGGCGTTCTGCCCTACCTACTACGGTGCTACATGTAGGTCCTAAAAATCAAGTTGCACCCATCAACAAAGTCATAAAAATAAAAAAAGTACATCCTTTAAATGAACTGCGTAAGAGACAGATTGCGCACCATCTCAATTGTGCAAGCGGAACTGCGCACTCATCCAAGTGCGCAAGCTGACGTGGCATTGTCATCATTATCTGACAGAGAATCAGATCTTCTGACAACTGATAGCACGGAGAACGAGGAAACTGTTCATTTATCGTACAGCACAGCGCTCAAGGACAGCTGTACATGCAGCGCAATCTGCCAGACTTTCTGCTGTGCGGTCCATCCCAGCACAATCTGAAGTCAGCGCAATTTATGTGGCGCATTCCATCAAGACAACTGACAAATGTACACGTGGCCTTCATACCATCAATTACTCACTACGTGGCAACCGTCTGTACACGATCATGCACATTTCAATCAAATGATGCCATGTGTCCAATACAGTTGGTCCACGATCAAGTAACTGCCAGCGCAGTCTGATGCTGCGCAATCCAGTGCATGCGCAATCCATCATGCGCAATCCAAAATAACTAAAAATTAGTTATTTCCAGAACTCTATAAATAGAGTTTCAAGTCTTCATTATTGAGGATCATACATACATAGATCAGAAAAATCAGAGAGTTCAGGAGTTCTTGCCCAAGTGCTGCTGCATTCTTCAGAGGCTATCGCCTTCAAATTCAGAGGCTACCGTCTTCAAAGTTCACATCGTCCAAGGAATAAAGCGATCGTCATCTAGATCGAATTCCTATAGTTGTACTTTCCCAGAATTCTTGTAATCTTCTTACAAAGTTTGTTGAAATAAAGATTAACTTTTGTTTTTGCAAACAAAATGACAACTCTGCTGGGGACAACTTTCTCCTCCGACGAGGAAGTGACAACTCAATGTGACGTTGCGTCTATCGGGAAAACGCAGAAGACGCTGGTTGTGAAGGTCAACCAGACAGCCTATGAAGCCATGATCAACTCCAGGACCACCCCTCGCACTACAACAACTTCTGCCACGAGCAAAGTACGCCCAGTTTGGGTCCCCAAGACTGCTGCGCAGTCTGCTGATTCTGTCACCAAGACTGCTGTGCAGTCTAAGATCTCTGCTGCCAAGACTGTTGCACATTCTGTTGTCTCTGCTGTTGCACAATCTGCCTCTAATACTCATGCGCAGTCTGCTATTGCCAGTGCACGAACTACTTCCTATGCTACCCTGTCAAAGTACAAGACTCCTCTACCTCTGGCGCAGTTAGCAGCAACTCTACTTGCGCAATCCACCACTCCAGCTACCAGAGTGCAACCCAAGCACTCTGGCATCAAGACTCCTGCTACGCAAACTGCTGAGACTGTGGCCAGAAGACCTTCTGCCAGAGTTATTCATGTGCAATCTGCCAGTGTACAAACAACCACTTCCATCCATGCGCAAGTTGTGCCAGCACAATCCAAGAGAGACAGCCCTTTGGCTAATCTCTCTTCCTCTCACAGCAAGGAGAAAGACTCAGCTCCTCTTCTCAAGCACCCTGTTGCTCCAGCGCAATCCACTGGGGGTAGTCTTTTGACTATTCCTCCTTCCCAGAACAAAAGAAAAGGCCCATTGGTCTTTTCTCAAACTTCTTCGTTCTATGACTTGGAAGACAACAGAGGGAAATGCTCTTTAGCTAACCCTTCTTCACAAAACAAAGGAAAAGGCCCTTTGGTCTTTTCTCAGTCTTCCTCGGTCTTTACCGTAGAAGGTCAATCTGAACGTGCCTCGGCACCAGTCAGTACAAGAACTCTTTCAAACAAGGATTCTTCTCTCCATGTCAAAAGAACTTGTACTGATCAAAGAGGTATTCTGCCTACTCCGGTAGCAGAATTCTAAGATCTCCCAACTCTCAAGATATCCCGATCCAAACAGGGAAAATTGCTGGTGTCTCAGACAGAAACCCCTGGGGGTGAGTTTGCTGATCTAAGAACTTATCTCAATCGACCAACTTCGGTGAAACGCAAACAGCCAATGCCGAAGACCAATCAGCATCAGAGGCAAACTTTCAGGATCAAAAATCCTGACACATATGCTAATGAAATGAGTATTTCCCTGTACATTCAAGGGACAAAACATCTGAAGAACCGGAACCATGTTCCAAATATTGTCAAAGAACATATCCCTCAAACTTCTTCTCGTCCCGTTGTTGTTCCTGACCTCCGAGAACATCTCAGGCAAAAGCGGGACAATATCTCAACACCTACAGTACAACCACCTGATCATCATTGTAACCACAAGGTTATCATCCAGTGTTGTTGCCAGACAACAAGGCGATCTGTCTTCGATCGTCTTAATTTTACAAACTCTGAACATATGTCAGAAGATGAAGACGAAATTTTGTACGCTTTCGTCAACATGACTTCTAGAGACACTTGGGGTAGGAAGTGCTCCAAGCACGGCAAGCCTCGTCGGCCCAGCCATCGATATTTAGATTTACTCCAGGAATCTTCTGAAGGAGTATTTCGATATACTAGATCCCGAAGCCGAGACACAATCGGTCAAAGGAATCTTCTTTAAGATCCTTCCGGTCATTTTCCTCTTTCTCACTCAGGAGATGATTCTTTCTCCGACTATGATATATACAGTGAAAGTTCAGAACAGACAGTGTCTTCCACTGTACCAAGAGAAGTGACAGCTTATGTTGTCACTGAAGATCCGGATGCTTCTAGTTCGGCAAATCAAGAACAGCGAATAGCTGCACTAGAGGACAAGCTGAAGACCATGGCTGAAATGGTCGCCAGTATGCATTCTATCATTGTGGCCCAACATACAGTACCACCGACTGTACCTACTGTAAATTCTGAGATCATAGCATCATCGGTGCCTGTCAATACAGGGCTGGGGGTAGTATCTCCTCAAATACCCTCTGTACAAGTTCAACCAACACCTAGTCAGTCAGGTGCTGGGGGTAGTACTTACCATGTTGTTCTTCCTCCTAATACTGTGACTCCGCCCGCTCCTTCTACATCAGTAGAGGATGCCAATGAATCTGTCAAACTCCTGCGTACTCAATTTGAGGCTTTCAAAGAGAAGGACAACTTACAGAGATTGGAGATCAAGCAACCCTACCCGGTTGAATGGAAGGAAGTCCCATTTCCTCCAAAGTACAAAATGCCAACAATCTCGCTGTTTGATGGCAGTACTTCTCCCAATCAGTTCATTAATCACTTTGAGGTAATGACTGTTCAACTTTAGCCAAATGACGCTCTTTTTACCAGAGTATTCGTCGGCTGTTTAGCCGGTGTGGCATACGATTGGTACAGAAGCTTGCCCGATGGTTGTATCACCTCCTTCTCCGGTCTAAAACAAATCTTCCTGGAATGATTTTATGAGGGGATCAACGACATGACTATGTCAGCCCTCAACAAAATCAAACAAAGACACAATAAAACTGCTGAGAGTTTCATTGAAAGGTTTCGCCGAGAAGCTTTAAAGATGCCTCCAGGGACTCCAGCCGCTGTCATCATAGACACTTACAAGGCAAATCTTTTGCCTATCATTAGCATGTGGACGGGGTCAACTCAGTTTCAAGACTGGCCATCATTCATTGTTAATGCTAAAGCAGCTAAAGTTAGTGCTGACAAATTCAAGCAGCTAGGGGTACCAGAGTATTCGTCGGCTGTTTAGCCGGTGTGGCATACGATTGGTATAAAAGTATACGCTCTTCTTACCAGAGTATACGCTCTTCTTACCAGAGTATACAGAGTATACTTATACAGAGTATATGCTCTTCTTACCAGAGTATTCGTCGGCTGTTTAGCCGGTGTGGCATACGATTGGTACAGAAGCTTGCCCGATAGTTGTATCACCTCCTTCTCCGATCTAAAACAAATCTTTCTGGAAAGATTTTATGAGGGGATCAACGACATGACTATGTCAGTCCTCAACAAAATCAAACAAAGACACAATGAAATTGCTGAGAGTTTCATTGAAAGGTTCCGCCGAGAAGCTTTAAAGATGCCTCCAGGGACTCCAGCCGCTGTCACCATAGACACTTGCAAGGCAAATCTTTTGCCTATCATCAGCATGTGGACGGGGTCAACTCAGTTCCAAGACTGGCCATCATTCATTGTTAATGCTAAAGCAGCTGAAGTTAGTGCTGACAAATTCAAGCAGCTAGGGGTACAAATGTCTAACCTCGACCGGGATGAACACCAGACATCGAGTGGTGGTAATTGCCAGAACAACCACAAGGAAAAAAAAACTTTGAACATTAACTTGAAGAACAAAGAATCTCTGGCGGTCAACGTAGCTCCACCTACGTCTACTTCTACTCCTTCAGCACCTCCAGCAAGGGAACCTCGTCCAAAAGTAGAGTATTCCTTTGACGAGAATGACACCACGAGCATCTTTGATTGCTTAATTAAAAGCAATAAGATCCAACTTCCAGACCCAAAGAAGCCTGATGAGGTCGGTAAGATCGATCATCCCAAGTACTGTGTCTATCACAGGTTCATTGGGCATCCCACTCGAGCATGTTATGTGCTCAAAGGCAAAATTCAGGAGCTGGTCAACGCTGGTGTTGTCACTCTGCAGCAAGATGAGAAGACGGTTATCGCGAACATGGTCTCAGTTCAGTTTGGTGACTTCCCTCCGTAGATGGTGCAGCACGGTGTTATCCCTATCCCCAAGGCTACTCTCGAGATCGAGAATCTCCCTCCTCCAAGAAGTGAAGGTCTCATCCCTTTGTCTCTTGACAATGGTGAGATTATGTGGATTCATCCTGATCTTGCTTCGGAGTTCGAAGTTTCCTCTTCATCCAAGAAGAAAGACCGCTCCAAGGGCAAGACAAAGACTTGCAATATGGTGTCTTTTGACCCCATAGTTGACGAAGAAATCCTGCTGGGCACCAGTTCAGGGAAAGCCTATCTAAAGGATTATCCCGAAGCTCAGGAGAATCCTGCTTCTTCTTCTTCTGAGCCCGTTCCAGTGCGACCTGCTTCTACTAAAGACATTCCTTCTGCATCCTCACCGGTTGTAGTACCCATTCCCACCAAGCCAGCGGTAGCTGACAAAGGCAAACAACAAGTCCGTTTCGACAAGCCTTTGAAGAAGTCATCTCCTTCTGGACTTGAAAAGCCTTACAACTTTGATATTTTGGCTCGGTTAGCCAATACACCGGCCAGACTGTCAATCTTCGAGTTATTGCGTCTCTCCAAAGAGACTCGAAAAACTCTAAGTGAAGCTCTCATGCAGGTAGAAACTTGTCTAGCTCTTCTGAAGAAGCCAAAGGCAGAGCCAGTCTCTTGCCTTCATTGTCATGGTGTGTTGGAGTTAATTCCAAACATAACTTTCACACAGGATGACATGCTGATGGAAGACAACAGGCACGACCGTCCTCTATACTATACAGGATATGTCGACTCGATGAAAGTCGATCGTATTGTAACACCCATATCTTAGAACCCGTATTTTGATCAAGCTTGCATATATCTTGGACCTGTATTTTATTTTCTCCGATTCTGGCCTGTAATTATATTTTTGGCTCGACTTGCAGATTTTTGGTTTTCTTGTAAAATGGGTTTTGACATGGCTTGGTTTTATTTTGTGGAGGAGAATTGGTTTGGTTTGGTTTGGTTTAGTTTGGTTTAATATGTATGGAACACCTTAGCCTATGCTCCACCCTCAACACACCACAACCACCCTCATTAAATCCCCACCAACCTTTCTCTCTCTTCTTTATTCTCTCATTTATTTCTCCATCATCTTCTTCTTCCTTCCTCCACCAACACCATAGGCAAGTGCACCTTGCCACCACATGAGAACCCTATTTTATTTGTCCATTAGCTAGATTAGGCCATGGTAAACAATATTAGAACTTGATATTTTGTGATTTGGAGTCTCCATTGTTCTAGATCTAAGTTTTCTCTATTTTCGAATTTACATGGTTTTGATCTATTTTAGTTGGGTTTTTGTGGGTTTTGATGCTTCCATGTGGAAGAGAACTCAATTTTACTCAAGTTAGAACTTTGAAAATCTAGATTTGGCTTTGATTTGACCAAGATATGAAGAATGGAATTTTTGGTGTTCTTGATGCTTGCTCTCGGCCTGGAGACGAAGACTACAACCTATGCTCTTTAGCGCAGTGCTGGACTGCGTATCCCCCTCTCGGCCTGCGCTCTTTAGCGCAGCGCCGACCGTGCTGCTTGTCCCTTGGCGAACTGCGCTCAATCCCAGCGCGCATCCATCCAAGCGCAGTCTGCTCATGCGCCATCCATCTCATGCGCCATCCATCTCATGCGCAGTCTGCTCATGCGCCACCTATACCCCTGCGCAGCTCACCCCTGCGCAGTTGGCTCCTCGCGCACTTGGACCCCGACGTAGTTGGCTTCCGGCGCAATTGACCCCTGCGCCATCAACCCCCCGCGCAACCCACTTGCCCCTGATGAATTGGTTTACTTCTTGAGCTTGGATCCTCTTTTGTGGATTGGGTTTTGAGATTTTGTTCCATACAGCACGACTATCTTGACCCAACACGACTTGACACGATTTTCAGTATTTGCTATGACTAGTACGATTTTTGTGGTTTTCTGTGATTTATGATCCTGGTACTTTCTGATCTTCTTGATAGTGACCCGATGGGGTGCACTCTTGACTTGTAACCTGATAACTTGATAGTGGCCCGTGGCGGCGCACTCTTGACTTGTAACTTGCAACTCGACTTATAACTTGACTTGACTTGACTTGACTTGATGCCGTTGCGATGGCTAACGTGACTTGTATAATCAACCTTGACACCGTGGATGTTCCTGCTTGCTTGCTTGTATAATCCACTTGTCTTGTCTTGCATCATGTCTAGGACGTGACTCCCTGGTTCCCACGGTCAGGAATTCACACTGAATATGGATTAGGATAATGACTAGATCAAACTATAGTTCATGGAGAATTTCCAGTCACAGGCAATCTTGTTATCTGGGCGCTCTTAATTGGACTTGTAGCTTACCGACGAGTAGAGCACATTTCTAGCACACTGTCATGTGTTGTACCCTCTAAGTCACCTAAGGGTATATCGTCTCCGGGGCGATGTACCCAACCATACTCTCAACCCGCGGAAGGATAACTGGATGGTCTGCAGGGCTTGGGACTGGGAAAATTCTTATTTCATCTTGTTAGTAATTAGGCTTATGATAACCCTAGTTAGTTAAAGTAGTAAGCCGTAGTAATTGCTTGGCCGCTTGTGAATGAATGATGTCTAGCTCTGTCTAAGTCTTGTCTAGTCCCTGTACCCTGGCACTCCTGTACATGATTGTTTTACTTATCTTAACAATAATTAGGTAGAGACAAGGAGCTATTCAGGCGAAGGGTTACAACCCCGGTCCTTGTTTGGTTTACGGGTTGTAACCTGGTTCCCAGAATGGTTCCACGTCCCTAGTCGTTTATTGTCCTGACGTGCTCTTTATTACTTGTACTTCTTTCATTTTCTTATGTTCTGATATGCTAGCTTTTGTTCTTATTTCGTGGCCTCCTTTGTGGCACTTGCTCTTTCTGGGGTTTAACCCAGCTGGTTTTGTGTGGCCAGATTTCGGAGCAGCTCCCGAGGATCTACCGAACCTCCAGCCCGATGGTGGCGACTAGAAGGAACCCGGGCTACAAGTGGGTTTTCTATTTTGTTTCGCTCACTCTATTATAAAATTATTCTTTTGAGGCGTTTAGCCGACGAGCACCTGTTAGCTCGATGCACTTTTACTTACTGTCTGCCTACGGGCTGTAAACATGATTAACAAATCCTAGGGTTGATCATGTATGACTTAACTCTTGCTAGTCGTAGCATTTTGTACGACTAGCTTCATGATCAGCTGATATGTAATATTTGGGACGTCTTTTATTGTATATTTGGTGATCAAACATCTTGTAATTATATTACTTGCTTGAGATTGAGACAGTAGGCTTGACCTTAAGAGACTGTTGGCTTGTAGTAAACCTTCATATCTTGACAGCCGTGACCGTGTAGCGAGATGGACTTTATTTCAATATACGTAGCTGGCTATGTTCGCCCCCGCTCTCCAGTATTCTGGTTCTGGGGCGTGACATGGTTTAAGTGGTGGCCTATACAGGTCTTGTCAATCAAGAAATGTGAGGGTTTACCGAATAGATGTCTCAATCAGTACTCGTCCTTGATCTCTGTTCAGATCTTCTGAATCTCTGGATTCTTGACCTGATCACATGCTTGTATCATTGATCTGTCCTGGTCCTTCCTTATTGTTTTTCCTGTGTCGTCTTCTTCAGCGGCACTGTACCTGACCCCGCCTATCAACAAGGTGGAGCACCTCCCGTGGACCAGCAACCTGGAGATCAAGCCCAGCATTCCGGAGTCGCCTCCAGAGTTATCCCTCCTGGAGGAGAGCCCCTATTTCAGCCTGTTCAGCCTGCTGAGCCAGATGATGGCACCTTGGTAGGTCTCATCAGGGCCTTGATAACTTCTCAAGATCGCAAAGGAGACGCCTTACACCAGGCAGTGGCAGATGCTTTGACCAGAGGCGGCCACCAGGGAACAGTGCGGCCAACAGCTTCAAGCGCTTGAACCCTCCATTCTTCGATGGCAGTGAAGATGCGATTGCCGCGGACGCTTGGCTTTAGGATACCGAGGTGGTTCTGGAAGCAGCTAGGACACCTGAGAATGAGAAGATGGCGGTGGTACGCCTACAGTTGCTGGATTTAGCTCACAGTTGGTGGGCGACTCAGGCCATGGGATTAGTGGCACCCATTGCTTGGGCGGTATTTAGAGAGAGATTCCAGACGAAGTATTTTGATGTTGTAGCTCGGTACGACTTGCAGACGAGATTTACCAACTTGATACAAGGATACAGAACAGTCGACGGTTATGCGACTGAGTTTTCTAGACTCAGTAGGTTTGCCCCCACCTTGGTGGCGACCGAGTTTAATAGGGCCCAGCAGTTCCAGCAGGGACTGTATTTGGAGATCTTATTGGCAGTCGAGCAGTTCGAGCACCAGACGTTCGATGCAGTATTGTGGGCAGCTAGGAGGCATGAGTATACCTCCCAGAGGATCGTGGATAGGACCGGAGGTAGAAAGCGGTCCCATAGCCAGCTGCAGCAATCATCAGCTCCAGCCCCGGTAGCTAGAAGTTTGACCATTGGAACTCCGAGGCGGGCGGCCTCAGTGACGTCGGTTCAGCATTCAACCCCGACATACCCGCAGCAGCAGAAGCAGAAGCAGACTTCCGCGATGGGATGTTCTCATTGCGGGAAGCCAGGCCATGTGGTGGCGGATTCTCGTAAGGCGCAAGGATTGTGCCTAGCTTGTGGAGCGGCAGATCACAAGATAGGAGCCTGCCCGAATAGGGATAGTTCTTCATCCTCCAACCTAACCAGTCCATCGGTTAGGGGACCAGCACCTGTACAGCAGCAGCAGTACCAGAGGCCATTGTTGCCTCAGGCCCAGGCATTTCATCAACAGAACCAGCAGCAGTATACCCAAGCCCAAGTGCAGAGCAGGCAGAGAGGTTTCTAGCAGAGGGAACCCGCAGCTAGAGGTCAGGCCATGATGATGGCTATAGAAGAAGAAGTTGCACCAGATGAGGTAGTAGCAGGTACTATTCTCGTCAACTCTTTTCCAGCATTGGTATTATTTGATTCTGGTGCATCGTATTCATTCATGTCTGCACGATTCGTGACACGGATAGGATTGGAGCCAGAGTCATTATCAGTAAGGCTCAATATACTTACTGGTAATGGTCTTGTGGGAGTAGATCGAGTGTTTTCCTCGTATCGGGTCGTAGTTAGCGGTAGAGAGTTCTCCGCTAGATTTGTAGAATTCCCTATGGCAGACTATGATGTAGTCCTAGACATGGATTGGTTGAGGAACCAGTATGCTAGGATAGACTGCCATGTTGGCAGAGTTGTTTTTAGCATTCCAGGCGAGCCAGAGTTTTTCCTTTTCCAGAGGCGCGGTGGAGCCATCTTCTCCAGTATTGTGGATGGCAGTAGCAGCAGTGCAGTTGCCCAGGATAGTTGAAGAGTTTCCAGATGTCTTCCCAGAGGAACTTCCAGGGATGCCGCCAGAGCGGGAGATTGAGTTCACTATAGACTTGATCCCCGGGATAGCACCAGTATCAGAGCGAGTCTACAGGATGGCGCCTTCAGAGTTGGAGATTTTGTACAAGATGATTGAAGAACTCAGGACCAAGGGATTCATCCGTGCAAGTAGATCGCCTAGGGGAGCCTCGATGATTCTTGTGAAAAAGAAGGATGGTACATCCAGACTATGTGTAGATTATCGTACCTTGAACTCAGTGACAATCAAGAACAGATACCCTCTCCCGAGGATAGATGACTTGTTTGATCAACTCAAAGGGGCTTCAGTGTTTTCGAAGATAGACTTGCGGTCAGGATACCACCAGATCAGAGTCAGAGAGCAGGACATCCCAAAGACAGCTTTTCGATCGAGGTATGGACATTGGGAGTTCCTTGTTATGCCATTTGGAGCGACCAATGCGCCGGCAGTATTTATAGACCTCATGAATCGCATATTTATGCCCTACTTGGATCAGTTCACGATCATGTTCCTAGATGATATCCTGGTCTATAGCAAGAGCGAAGCAGAGCATGAGCAGCATCTCAGAGTTGTCCTTCAGACGCTTAGGGAGCATCAGTTGTACGCCAAGTTCAGTAAATTCGAGTTCTGGCTCAATCGCATTTCGTACTTGGGTCACATCATTACTCGAGGGGGAGTAGAAGTGGATCCCCAGAAGATTGTGGCTATCGAGACATGGTCAGTACCCAGCTCAGTGGCAGAAGTTCGCAGCTTCCTTGGATTGGCCGGCTACTACCGGCGATTTGTTTCAGATTTTGCAAGAATTTCAGCGCCGATGACCCAGTTGACCCGCAAGGATGTGCAGTTTGCTTGGACAGCAGAGTGTCAGGAATCATTTGAGAAGTTGAAGCGAGATTTGATAACGGCTTCCATTCTCACACTTCCAGATGGGACCGAAGGATTCACAGTTTATTGCGACGCTTCAGGCAGAGGATTGGGGTATGTCTTGATGCAGCATGGGAAGGTAATATCTTATGCATCATGTCAACTTTGTGATCATGAGAAGAATTACCCGACCCACGACTTGGAACTGGCAGCAGTAGTATTTGCACTGAAGCTTTGACGACACTACCTGTACGGAGATAGAGTGGAGATATTCACTGATCACAAGAGCCTGAAGTATGTTTTCACCCAGAAGGACCTTAATATGCGACAGAGAAGATGGCTTGAGCTACTGGTGGACTACGATATGGATTTGCAGTATCACCCGGGGAAGGCCAACGTTGTAGCGGATGCGTTGAGCCGGAGAGCCAGAGTTTATTTCTTGACAGCGCAACCAGAGATATTGGCAGATTTTCAGAAGATGGGAATTGAAGTGGTTCTTCCCTCCAGTGTGGCATTGATGGCCAGTCTACAGGTTCAGTCCAGCATAGTTGAGAGGATTCGTACGGCGCAGTTTACAGATTCCAAGCTTCAGCGACTCAGAGCAGAGTGTGAGGCAGGAAGAAGGCCAGAGTTGTGTATCCATAAAGATGGTACACTTCGGCACGACACTCGTCTTTGTGTACCCAGTAGAGATATCAGACAGGAGGTCATGGCAGACGCTCACAGTTCGCAGTATTCTATTTATCCTGGTGGTACGAAGATGTACCGTGATATCTGTCAGCATTTCTGGTGGAATGGCATGAAGAGGGAGATAGCCCGGTTTGTCTCTCGGTGTTTGGTTTGCCAACAGGTTAAAGCTGAACATCAGAGGCCCGCTGGACTTCTTCAGCCTATGCCGATTCCAGAATGGAAGTAGGAGCATGTGACCATGGATTTTGTGACTGGATTGCCTAGATCCCCAGCTGGTAGAGATGCTATTTGGGTTATAGTTGACAGGCTCACGAAGGTGGCTCATTTTTTCCTATTCAGAGTTGGGCAGTCAACGGCTCAGTTGGCAGAGATGTACCTCAGGCAGATTGTCAGGCTTCACGGTGTGCCAGTCAGCATCACCTCGGACCGAGACTCGAGATTTACGTCACACTTTTGGCACAGCCTACAAAAGAGTTTGGGAACTCGTCTCCAGTTTAGCTTAGCTTATTATCTGCAGACAGATGGCCAGTCAGAGCGTACAATCCAGACTCTTGAAGACATGTTGAGGTCATGTACCCTTGACTTTGTTGGTTCATGGGAAGATCACCTGCACCTCGTGTAATTCTCGTACAACACCAGCTTCCAGGCCAGCATCCAGATGGCACCATTCGAGGTTTTGTACGGTAGGAAGTGCAGATCCCTGCTAGCGTGGGATGATGTTGGAGAGAGACAGATGCTTGGCCCAGAGATGATTGCCCAGACAGTTGAAGTGGTCAGAAGGATCAGAGATCGACTTCGAGTTGCCCAAGATCGCCAGCGGCATTGGGCCGATGCTCATCGGCGTCCCTTAGAGTTTGATATCAGCGACCATGTATTCCTTAGGATCTAGCCTAACCGCGGCGTCATTCGCTTTGGCGTGCGGGGAAAGCTTAGTCCTAGGTATATAGGACCGTTCGATATCCTGGAGCGAGTAGGAGATGTATCCTATCGTCTCGCTCTTCCGCCGTCGCTAAGTGAGGTGCATGATGTATTCCATGTGTCCCAATTACGACGGTACGTCCCGGACCTGAGCCATATCCTAGACCATTCGGAATTGGTTGTTGGTACCAACCTTTCGTATAAGGAGAGGCCCGTGTCTATATTGGACCGGAGAGAGAAGATACTTAAGAACAAGACTATTAGCTTAGTCCGTGTTGCTTGGGGTCATCACTCTCTAGGTGAGTCAACGTGGGAGCGTGAGGACGACATCCGATCGCGATATCCCGACCTGTTTGACTCATAAGGTATAATGTCTTCCTTATGCCTTATGTCTTCCGTCCTTGCTTGCATGCGTGATTGTTTGATTGACTGCCTAGTATTGATTGCATGTGAATAATATGACTTGTCCTTGTCTCCCTAACTCCTTGATTAAATTTCGAGGACGGAATTCTTTTAAGGTGGGTAGAGTTGTAACACCCATATCTCAGAACCCGTATTTTGATCAAGCTTGCATGTATCTTGGACCTGTATTTTATTTTCTCATATTCTGGCCTGTAATTATATTTTTGGCTCGACTTGCAGATTTTTGGTTTTCTTGTAAAATGGGTTTTGACATGGCTTGATTTTATTTTGTGGAGGAGAATTGGTTTGGTTTGGTTTGGTTTAATATGTATGGAACACCTTAGCCTATGATCCACCCTCAACACACCACAACCACCCTCATTAAATCTCCACCAACCTTTCTCTCTCCTCTTTATTCTCTTATTTATTTCTCCATCTTTTTCTTCTTCCTTTCTCCACCAACACCATAGGCAAGTGCACCTTGCCACCACATGAGAACCCTATTTTATTTGTCCATTAGCTAGATTAGGCCATGGTGAACAATATTAGAACTTAACATTTTGTGATTTGGAGTCTCTATTGTTCTAGATCTAGGTTTTCTCTATTTTCGGATTTACATGGTTTTGATCTATTTTAGTTAGGTTTTTGTGGGTTTTGATGCTTCCATGTGGAAGAGAACTCAATTTTACTCAAGTTAGAACTTTGAAAATCTAGATTTGGCTTTGATTTGACCAAGATATGAAGAATGGAATTTTTGGTGTTCTTGATGCTTGCTCTCGGCCTGGAGACGAAGACTGTAGCCTGCGCTCTTTAGCGCAGTGCTGGACTGCGCATCCCCCTCTCGGCCTGCGCACTTTAGCGCAGCGCCGACCGCGCTGCTTGCCCCTTGGCGAACTGCGCTCAATCCCAACGCACGTCCATCCAAGCGCAGTCTGCTCATGCGCCATCCATCTCATGCGCCATCCATCTCATGCGCCATCCATCTCATGCGCAGTCTGCTCATGCGCCACCTATACCCCTGCGCAGTTGGCTTCCCGCGCACTTGGACCCATGCGCCATCTGCCCCCGCGTACTTGGACCCCGGCGCAGTTGGCTCCCGACACAATTGACCCCTACGCCATCAACCCCCCGCGCAACCCACTTGCCCCTGATTAATTGGTTTACTTCTTGAGCTTGGCTCCTCTTTTGTGGATTGGGTTTTGAGATTTTGTTCCACACAACACGACTATCTTGACCCAACACGACTTGACACGATTTTCAGTATTTGCTATGACTAGTACGGTTTTCGTGGTTTTATGTGATTTATGATCCTGGTACTTTCTGATCTTCTTGATAGTGACCCGATGGGGTGCACTCTTGACTTGTAACCTGATAACTTGATAGTGGCCCGTGGCGGCGCACTCTTGACTTGTAACTTGCAACTCGACTTGTAACTTGACTTGACTTGACTTGATGCCGTTGCGATGGCTAACTTGACTTGTATAATCAACCTTGACACCGTGGGTGTTCCTGCTTGCTTGCTTGTGCAATCCACTTGTCTTGTCTTGCATCATGTCTAGGACGTGACTCCCTGGTTCCCACGGTCAGGGATTCACACTGAATATGGATTAGGATAATGACTAGATCAAACTATAGTTCATAGAGAATTTCCAGTCACAGGCAATCTTGTTATCTGGGCGCTCTTAATTGGACTTGTAGCTTGCCGACGAGTAGAGCACATTTCCAGCACACTGTCATGTGTTGCACCCTCTAAGTCACCTAAGGGTATATCGTCTCCGGGGCGATGTACCCAACCATACTCTCAACCCGCGGAAGGATAACTGGATGGTCTGCAGGGCTTGGGAATGGAAAAATTCTCATTTCATCTTGTTAGTAATTAGGCTTGTGATAACCCTAGTTAGTTAAAGTATTAAGCCGTAGTAATTGCTTGGCCGCTTGTGAATGAATGATGTCTAGCTCTGTCTAAGTCTTGTCTAGTCCCTGTACCCTGGCACTCCTGTACATGATTGTTTTACTTATCTTAACAATAATTAGGTAGAGACAAGGAGCTATTCAGGCGAAGGGTTACAACCCCGGTCCTTGTTTGGTTTACGGGTTGTAACCTGGTTCCCAGAATGGTTCCACGTCCCTAGTCGTTTATTGTCCTGACGTGCTCTTTATTACTTGTACTTCTTTCATTTTCTTATGTTCTGATATGCTAGCTTTTGTTCTTATTTCGTGGCCTCCTTTGTGGCACTTGCTCTTTCTGGGGTTTAATCCAGCTGGTTTTGTGTGGCCAGATTTCGGAGCAGCTCCCGAGGATCTACCGAACCTCCAGCCCGATGGTGGCGACTAGAAGGAACCCGGGCTACAAGTGGGTTTTCTATTTTGTTTCGCTCACTCTATTATAAAATTATTCTTTTGAGGCGTTTAGCCGACGAGCACCTGTTAGCTCGATGCACTTTTACTTACTGTCTGCCTACGGGCTGTAAACATGATTAACAAATCCTAGGGTTGATCATGTATGACTTAACTCTTGCTAGTCCTAGCATTTTGTACGACTAGCTTCATGATCAGCTGATATGTAATATTTTGGACGCCTTTTATTGTATATTTGGTGATCAAATATCTTGTAATTATATTACTTGCTTGAGATTGAGACAGTAGGCTTGACCTTAAGAGACTGTTGGCTTGTAGTAAACCCTCATATCTTGACAGCCGTGACCGTATAGCGAGATGGACTTCATTTCAATATACGTAGCTGGCTATGTTCGCCCCCGCTCTCCAGTATTCTGGTTCTGGGGCGTGACACGTATTCTCATAGATCCAGGGTCTGTCCTCAGTATCATGCCAAAGATAATGCTAGATGCACCGAAGTTTCCAGTGCATAGTCTTTCCAGCACAATCACTACCATCTTGGGGTTCAACCAAGGGAGAAGTGAACCTCTGGGCAAGATTCGCCTAAAACTCCAAATAGGCAATATTCTCACAAAGGTGACCTTCTATATCATAGACAACCTTGTTTGTTCTTACAGTGCTCTATTGGGGAGACCATTCCTGCATGAACATAACATTGTTCCTTCGACTCTCCATCAATATTTCAAATATGTCGATGACAATGGAGAGGTTCAAAAGGAGGTTGCTGATCTCTATCCTTTCAAAGGCGTCGAAGCATACTGCAACGATGCTCGTATGTATAAGGATGAATTCATGAAGGTAGTGCTGTCTCTGGATACTGAAGAAGAACAAGAAGCAGTGCCTAATGACACCCTCATCATTCTTGTCAAAAGGCGTGTTTCTCGTCCTCAGTCTTCCAAACCACTGGCTATTCACTTGCCAGTCCAGAAGCAACCAACTGATGATGGTCAAAGGGAGCTTACCTCTTTTGAGCCACTTGTTATCGACTTACGTCGTAACAAGAAAAAAAGGCAGCTCACCTCTTCTAAGCCACTTGTTACTGATTTATCTCATAACAAGGATAAAAGGGAGCTCACCTCCTCTGAGCCACTTGTTATCGATCTCCGTCGTAACAAGTCTAATCCTCCTCCACGTTCTTTTTCTCCCCCTCTTGTAATCAATCTGACCAAGCCTGTTAAGGCTAAAGGTCCTGCTGTAAATACAGATGTACAAATTAATGAAAAAGCATCTAATTTCCAGTATACTGATGTCATTTATCATGCTAAGTGCTATTTGGATATGTTAGATAGCTTCCAGTCATTTACAATGGGAGTTGTACAGTCTCTTCAAACAGAGGTCTCACTCGAAAATCCAAATGACTCATATCGCATTGTTCCTGCTCGAAAGAAAGGCGAGGGTCCGATACTTTTTAATAAAGGACCGGAACAAGAGTTCAGTTATACGGATGACAGCAAAAGTAATGACACGGGACATCTCCAACTTCGACGTTACAGTCAACAATAAAAAGATATCATCCGAAAGATGGGTTATGACTTCAAGAATGGCCTCAACTATGGTAAAGGTAGACGGACTCCTATCCGTACGACTGTCCCGAAAGGAAAGTCAGAGATGTATTACAGTAGGACCAAAAGAGGTCTCGGATATGCTTCTCCTCTGGTGTTATCCCCAGCAGTCTCCGAATCTGACAGTGAAGAGCGCTCTAACTCTTCTGATTTCAAATCATGGGATTCTGATACCAGCATTGGTCAAGTTCATCGGCTGACTGTATCTTCCAACATGGTCTCCGCCGAACTTCCAGAAGGCTATGACGAGGATATTGAAGAAAACCCTGAAACAGATCCTTGGGCTCAACGAATGGATACCCAATAGGAACTCCGATTCGAACAAAGGGAACCCCCTACCGAAGATCAATTAGTTCAAATTGACGTAGGAGAGAGCGGGTCACCTCGTCTAATATTCATCAGCAAGAACCTTCCCGAGGCAGATAAGCAAGAATTAATTCTTCTTATTAAAGAATACATTGACGTCTTTGCCTGGAGTTATGAAGACATGCCAGGACTAGATCCCAAAGTTGCTATTCACAAATTGAATATCTTACCGAATGCAAAACCGGTCAAACAGCAACAACGGGCTTTAAACCAGAAATGATGGACGTAATCGACGATGAAGTCAAGAAGCTCATCGCTTGTGGCTTTATTCGAGAAGAACAACATCCTGATTGGGTAGCCAATGTCGTTCCAGTTCTGAAGAAAACTAGCAAAGTTCGAGTTTGCTTCGACTTTCGGGATCTTAATGAAGCATGTCCAAAAGATGAATTTCCTTTCCCCATCACGGACGTCATGATTGACAACACCTGTGGGTTTGAACGGATATCCTTCATGGACGGATTCTCTGGATGCAATCAGATTTGGATGAATCCTGAAGATGAAAAACACACTTCTTTCCGCACTCCTCGAGGAGTCTACTGCTATTCCGTGATGCCATTTGGTCTCAAAAACGCGGGTGCAACCTACCAACGAGCTATGAGTACCATCTTTCGAGATCATCTGCACAAGACTGTCGAATGCTACGTCGATGATATTGCTGTCAAAAGTCGTCTAAAGGAAGATCACATCCAAGACTTGAGAACAATCTTCAATCTGATGCGCCAACATCAACTCAAAATTAATCCCACCAAGTCATTCTTGGGTGTCTCCAGTAGTAAATTTCTCGACTTTGTCATTACCTCTAAGGGTATACACGTGGATCCCGAGAAGATCAAAGCCATTCAAGAGATGCGTCCTCCACGCAACCTAAAAGAGCTACGAGGATTCCAAGGACGAATTGCGTACATCAGGAGGTTCATTTCAAATCTGTCTGGACGCTGCAGACCATTTACTCAGCTAATGAAGAAGGGTGTATCTTTCATTTGGACCGAAGAATGTCAGCAAGCATTTGATGACATAAAACGATATCTCATGAACCCACCAGTTTTGGTGCCACCAATTTCAGGCATACCATTCTTAATGTATGTCCGTGCTATGGACCGTTCATTGGGTGCTCTACTTACCCAAAAGAACAAAGAAGGCCATGAACAAGCCATCTACTATCTCAGTCGTACTATGATTGGTGCTGAACACCGTTATAGTCCGGTCGAAAAAGAATGCCTAGCTCTCATGTTTGCTGTTCAAAAGACAAGGCATTACATCATTGGCCAAACTATTCATGTCATATCCCGAGTCAATCCTCTTCGGGAACTAATGAAGAAGCCTAGCACACTTAATTCTCGGTTGGCTACATGGGCCATTCTGCTAGCCCAATATGACATGGTATATGTTCCACAAAAGTCTGTCAAAGGTCAAGCGTTGGCGGATTTCTTAGCAGCTCATCCTGTTCCAGAGACATCCAAACTCTATGATAAAATTCCAGACAAGACATTAGAATCAAATATGATCTCTGAAGAATTTCCTACTTGGCGTCTATTCTTTGACGGTGCATCCAGGATCGGGCCGAATGGTGCCATCGTTGAAGGAGTTGGAGTTGTTCTTGTTTCTTCGGACGGGTCAACTATTCAAAGAGCCTACTCCCTAGATGAACCTTGTTCCAACAACGTAGCAGAATACAATGCTCTACTCATCGATCTTCAATTAGCCAAACAACTGGATGTCGAATATCTTGAAGTCTATGGCGACTCTAAACTGGTTGTTAACCAAGTTAGAGGAACCTATGAATTTCGTCATCAAGATCTGGTGCCTTATCATGAAGCAACAATCAGCATGGCTTCATCATTCAAAGCCTTCTTTATCGAATATGTTCACCAAGCTTTCAATACTGAAGCAGATGCTTTAGCTAATCTTGCAGCAGTCTTAGCCATCCCTATCAAAAGACAACAGGTGGTGGTTATCTCTAACCGGGAATTGTTCTGTGTCGAAAACAATCGTAATATTGAGTTCAGTAATCTTACTGAAGTCAATATTATCAGTGAAGATTGAAGAGCTCCCTTCATCAACTTCGTAGTTCATGATATACTCCCTGAAGATCCCAAGGAGGCTACGAGTATTCGTCGGCGGTCTCTGCGATTCTACTACAATCAAACCACCAAAACTCTCTTTCGACGGACTTATGACGGTCTTCTTCTGCGCTGTCTTGCCGGTGATGAAGCGAAGCAAGTATTGTGCGAAGCTCATGACGGCGTCTGCGGAGCACATCAACCCGGTCCTAAGCTACAGGATCGCATCCGACGTATGGGTTACTATTGGCCCTCTATGGTATCTGATGCCATCGAATATGCAAGGAAATGTCGAGCTTGTCAGATCCATGCAGATTTTATCCATCAACCATCGGAATTCCTTCATCCTACTGCTGCTTCCTGGCCTTTCGAAGCTTGGGGCATGGACATTATAGGTCCCATCAATCCTCCTTCTTCTAGAGGACATCGGTTCATATTAGCAATAACCGACTACTTCTCCAAGTGGGCTGAAGCTATACCTTTGGCTGAAGTCAAGACCAGTAGCATCATTAACTTCGTCAAACACCATGTTATCTATAGATTTGGTGTACCTCGAAGGATCATACATGACAACGGACCACAGTTCATTAGTCAGAAGTTCACAAGGTTCTGTGATGATCATCGGATTGACAATGTCTCTTCTACAGCTTACAATCCTACCGCTAATGGCTTGGCTGAAGCCTTCAACAAAACCATTTTCAAGCTCCTCAAGAAGTTTGTATCTACTAACAAACGGAATTGGAGCGAGAAGCTTGGCGAATGTTTTTGGGCTTATCGTACTACAGTCCGCAACCCTACAGGCTGTACACCCTTCTCTTTGGTGTATGGTTGTGAAGCAGTTCTACCCTTAGAACTTCAAATCCCATCCTTAAGGATTGCCATTGCTAATGAGCTCACTACCGAGAACAATGATCTTCTTCGACTTCAAGAATTGGAAGCACTCGACGAGAAGCGATTAATGGCTCAACAGCATATTGAGTTATATCAAGCCCGCATTTCGAAGACTTTCAACCGCAAAGTTAAAGTTAGAGCCTTTCAGAAAGGAGAGCTCGTTCTAACAGTCAGACGTCCTATGACTATGACTCACTCGAGCAAAGGCAAATTTGATGCAAAATGGGAAGGTCCATATATCGTGAGCAAAGTCTTCTCAAATGGAGCCTATCAACTCACAGAAATGGATGGTCGAGTTGCTATGATGCCTATCAATGGCAAATTCCTTAAGAAGTATTATGTATAAATGTAAAAGAGGGTGCTTGTAAATCATCAGACAAGTTCATAAATAAAATTTAATTTTATTTCATCTTGAATGATAGTACATAATATCAAGGAAGATCACTATCATCCTTCTCAACATTGGGACGCGGGCCACTGCCGTCCTTATCGAAGACATAGTCGGTAAAAGAGCTGAGAACATCCTTGCTCGAACCTACTAAGAACTTGCAAGCAGCCATCCTCATGGCATCTTCTTCTTTCGTCGTCCCGGGTTCAAGCACGAAGTCCAGGATATCCCGCGGTGGCTGGGGTACAGACGAACCTTCGCCTGCCTTCGTCTGCTTTGGCTGGGTCGGTTCGGCAGAACGTTCTCCAATGCCCGCTTCAAACTTTGGGGTGATCTCAACCTTCTTAGATGTATCTCCAGAAGACATCTTTATGTTGAAAAGTGAAAGTGATCGTTCCATCTATATTTTTGTCCTATTTATAGGCAGAAGTTCTTAAAACAATGAAGCGACACATTCATCCGACGGTTCGCCCGTTTATTTCAATTCATCTGACGGTTTACCCATTTATTCCATTCATCTGACGGTTCATCCGTTCATTACATTCATCTGACGGTTCACCCGTTCATTCCATTCATCTGACGGTTCACCCGTTCATTCCATTCATCTGACGGTTCACCCGTTTATTACATTCATCCGACGGTTCACCCGTTCATTCAATTCACTTGACGGTTCATCCGTTCATTCTGACGATTCATTTCGTTCACACATTTTGACGATTTATTTTCGTTCATCATCCACATCAGTAACTTGTCATCCCTGATTAAGTTGTCTATTGAAATAATCATATTCAATAAATTATATTCTGCCATGTCCACATTACCTCTGAGCAGATATAATGAATATAATTATTTTCTAAAAAATCAAGAAATATATCATGTCATGTACCTCTGAATATATTTTCTATCGCTATTATCTATATCTGAATAAGATATGCAACAAATAATAGAGCCACAAAAAAAATGTCTTTTTATTGATCAAAGATGAAAGATATTACAAAGATACGTATCATAAAAAACAAGAAGATATAAAAGATCTTTCTATTCTGCCGGCGGTGTCATCAAGTTGGTCATCTGCTGCTTCAAAATTTGCAGTCGCTCCTCACGAGATTCCATCACTCGCTTCCTAGCTTCTTCCATCCCAGATTTATCATCGAAGGTTGGCAGGGTTACTAGTCTGCGAGTGATTTCAGCTTGATGCGCTGAAGCATATTCATCTCTTTCTCGAGTCAGAACACCAAGTTATTGAATTGCAGCCTGATGTTGGGTGGCTTCATCTTCCAGAGTTAATTGAGCAAGTCTTAGTTCTTCCTGAAGACGGGCAATTTCTGCTTGTAATTCAGCAACTCTCCTTTCTTTCTCTTCAGCAACAGATACTACTGTTTCCACTTTGGAGTTGTACTCAGCGGACTTGGCAGTGAAAGTATCCAAGAGAACTTGGAAATTAACTTTCTCAACCGCGGCCTCTTGAGACATCCGTTTAAATTCAGCTTGCACCAAAGGCTCTATCTCCCCCTTATTTAGCTCTTTGTAGCTCTTAACCGAAGTCTCCAGCTCATCTAATATATGATCAAGAAAAGTAGCCTGAGCTTCGTCGCCTTGGCTGCGAATGGCATTAATCAAGTAAGAGGTTGGACCTCTAACTGTAGAGAAATCAGCTTCTTTCTTCTCTATCACCCTATCTATTAAGGGTCCCAACGAATTAAAAAAAAAGTTGGTGAAAGAGCTGATGACAAATTGGTTAGTGGCCAGAGCACCAGGAGTAGCAGCTACTCCCGTCGATAATGAAGCAGCAGGACGTTCAGCCTCTTGGACTTGGACGGAGGGCTCTTTAAATAAGGGAGCTAAAGTAGAGCTGGTTGCTCCTCCCGGTTGTTCCTCTGCAAAAACAGATAAACTTTATCATTTTGCCTGTCATTTGCAACTATTGAAAAGATCAAAAGTAAAAGCAGTCTTACCATGGCTTGGTCCAGTGACGATTCTGTCATCTGCTGGCACAGATTCTAATCTAGCAGAAGTAGCCTCAGACATAACTGCCTGGCTACTGTCTGCCTCGGAGCCACCTGACAAATGACGACTGCTGCTAGCTATCATCGTTATAGGTACTATATCCGTACACACTGGAGGAGCTGGAGAAGATTCGAGTTCTGTATGGATAAGAATAGAGTGGTCAGCCGTTTAATCTATGATAAGAAGGTTGATAATATCATTTCAATACCTTTGGGATCAACAATAGGAGTTTCTTCCGGGGCTACTTCCTCATCCGTAATCTTTTCTGGAGATACTTGCATCTCAACATCTGTCACGACCCGTACCCTAGAGTTAGGGCACGAGAACGTAACAACGCCCAGCCTACGCCGCAGTGTCGGCGGTAGAACGCTGTCCTAGGTCTCAATGCATCTAACAATATAAGACTAAACAGTTTATACTCCCCGAATGGGGGTGACATAGCCGAATGTAAACTCAATCACATCTAAGGTAGAGCATAAAGGAAGATAGATAAAACATGAAATCGAAAAGAGATACAACAGATATAGAAGTCTAAGTGTCTAAGATGCAAACTCAGAATACATCTCAAAACTCAAATACAGTAATCCATAAATACAACTCAAGATGACTGAAAATAAACTATAAGCAAAAACCCTAGCTATCTATGCAACCTCTACTATCTCCTCTAGGCTGCAGGCAACCTCCAGGCTATCTGTAAAATTTATCAACAGGTCCAGTCAGGACAGGAGCGAGTACAGTACATCTTAACAGATCATAGCAGGTTAGAAAATATAAACATGCAGTAGAGCAAAATACAGGATCTGAAGAAATACAGTATGTAAACAAGAGAAAAAACTGTAACAGAAATATCTACTATAAATAGAGAACTAACAGTGGCTAGTGAGTCAGAGTACGAGATAGCACATGTGAACAGGACAGATTTGCACAGGATATCGAGGTGCACAGGATCTACACTACAATGGAATTGTTCACACAACTACTAGCACTCCCCCGTATCCCCAATCAATACACAAGGATCTAAACAAGTTATGTTATTGCACAGAATATCACATGGGGGCCCATATAGGGTGCACATGATAATATACATGGGGGCTCCGTGAACATGAGAGTACAAGATTCACAGAAGTGCACATGTAATGAAAGCACATGAGTACACGATGAAAGTAAAACGCACATGGCACAATGTACCCGATGCTCCCGAGGGGGATAACATCGCATGAGAAGATCCATATAGTACTAATCCGTGATAATGTCGTGACAGCATCAAGTATAGTAATCTAAAGCAGGAATATAATTCTAAGCAGGATATGAAATGATCAAAGAATGTACTCGCCTGCTATCTGAATGTCCAAGGTAAAGATACTGTCCGAGGAGAGGTGTCTGGCTCCTAATTAGAACAGCACAAGTCACGACATGTCCAGAAGGGTAATATAAAGCACTACAATACATTCTACATGAATCTAGGTTAAACTAGGCAAAAGTCAACCCTTGGTCAACTCTGGTCAGCTGCACTAGTCAAACTAGGTCAAACTAGGTCATGTCCTAACCCAGCAAGTCTTACTAGGCCTAACCAAGACTATCCTAGCAAGCACACATCAATACAAGGCTATACATGCCAATATACACCCAACTCTATATAGCATGCAATTATTCAATACTCAAATAGGCAAGAATTTACATTGGATATACACTAGGTAATCTATTACTTTAAGCTATATATGCCTACACATATATACACATGCATATATTGGTATTCAACATTAGGTCTATAATCATGGCATTTCAAATGGTTATATAAACTTATATATTACAACACAATATGCTAACATATATATAATATACATACATAGCTAAGTTAACTGTATTCATAAATACTTATGTAAGAGGCTATGTGTGTGTATGTGAACATGGCAAAGGGGCAAGTGAGGGTTAAATGGACATACATAGTGTATACATATCAAAGAGTGTCAAAGTGTAAGTGAACAAAGTGTCAAGTGTGATAGTGTCAACATAGTATAAGGGGTACATGAGGTAATATAGGATTTGTGTTAACATAGAACATTACATCTCATTAACTTGTATATTGCATACATTACATCTATTATTATATTACATTCATGCTTGCATTCATTTATCATTCATTTATTCTTTTGTACCACTATATGCACCATACATTACATACTATGGAACCTACATATTTATTATAAGCCATACTTATACATGCTTACATTAGATAGGATACTTACACCTCATACATCATTTATTTAAACATTTACTCATGCTTGCATTCTCTATTTAATTACATAATATATATATATTAACATGGGTTAAAATCAAATAGAACATTATATTACACACAAGGGTGCACAAAATGCATATGCCGAATAGTAACTCCTACTAATAATCAATACTGTACCATCTCAGCATGAATTAAAATCTAGGTTGAAGTATGTTATAGATCTATGTGTTAGCTTTCCGAAACTTCAAACGGATCGCGTTTTTGTTTCCGGAAACTCCCGGAATCGCGGAAAACACCGAGAACGCGTTTGTCTTTCGTACAGTTGACACTCAAATAAATCTCCAGAAAGTTATAGAAAGAACTAGGCCTATTAATGCATGTTTTTGGAAAGCTAACTTCAATACTCTTCTTTTAAAAAAACGGGAGATTAAACCGAGCTTTGAGCTAGAAGTTATGACATTTCTAAGTTAGGGCTGAAATTAAAAACGTGGATAAAAATTATGACGGATTTGGGTAGTTTGAGCCAAAAGAATACACAATATATATCCTAATGATCCACAACAATAATAGCAATAATAATATGAGGAACCACACTCACAAACTTGATTATATAATCATTATGAACCATTTATTACATATATAAATATAGATACACTCTCATTACACAATATATATATATATATATATATATATATATATATATATATATATATATATATATATATATATATATATATATATATAACATGAACACATCCACAACACAAAGGACACTCCTATGACCTCCAAATGGACACAAAATGGACACAAATGGAGATACAACCCTGGGGGTCATTCCTATGGGTTCAAAATAGACCTATATGCATGAGGAAATGAAAAGGAGAAGGGATTTATACCTTCCGGTAGATCGAATCGAAGAAAAACCTTCCCGGAGTGACACCGACACGTAGAGATTCCAAAAGGACACGAACGAGCTCCGAATCCTTCCAAACTTGGGTAGCTTCCTCCTTGGCTAGAATGGAGAAGGAAAGAAGAAGATTTGGTGGTAAAATGGAAGGATTTGGTGGAGAAATTGCTAGGGATTGCTCTCTAGGAATTTGGGGAAGAACAAGAGAGAGAAAAATAGATGGATAATGACAAATGGGAGGCTCAACCCTATCCTTATTGTGGCTGGCCATAAAGGTGGTTTTGTCCTATTAGGAAAAGTCCAAAAGCCCCTACTAACCTATTCTATGAGTATTAGGAAAGGGCTAATTGGTTGGGGCTAAATTAGTCATTCTAAAGTCTCTAATCACACTAACCTTATCCATAATAATTAGTCTAACCTCTAACTAAAATATTTCTATCATGTGGACTAAAATTAATATCATGTGGGCCATGTCTAACTAGTGTGTGGGTCCCACTAGAGTCAAACTTCCCCCGAGTCCCCGTTACAAGTCAGATCGAGATGAAATTCGAACCCGACTCAAATAATCCCAAAATAATATCATAAATAATAAAATAATATCAAAATAATTCAAAGAGGTCAAATGCAAAAAAATCCTTAGGCCAAAAATGATATTAAAATATTATAATCATATGGTTAGGCTCTAGGTCAAACAGTCTCTAGGGTTTCACTAGCAAAACGTCAAAACCACAAGTCATTAATTTAAATAATTTTAAAATGATTTAAAATCACCAAAAATCATATCATGAATTAAATATCATTATTAAAATAATTATAAACAAAAAATTTTAAAATTACCCTCATTTGAAAAATTGGGTGCTACAACATCCTTTTCAGGATCCAGTGTGTCATCAGCGGCTTTGGGAGATATATGGACCTCAATGTCATCTTCAGGATTCTGTGTATCATCAACAGCCTCTGATGATGTACTCTCCTCACTTTCATTTTCTTCAGGTGCTTCCTCGCTGGCAGTTGCAGCGGCATGATCAACATCATCTTGCAGACCGAAGTCGCAATCATTTAATGCTTCAATCATTAAACGATCATCCTCTTCGCGAATTGTTCTTGGTGTAACAGGAAGCTGAGTAGTTTCTACCACCGGTGAAGGAGATCGCAAAGCTTCATGCTCCTTCTCTACAATATCCTTCCTAGGCTCTGCAGCCTCCTCTCTCTGATCAGTCTCGTCCCTCTGTTCTGGACTAGGAGTTTCATGCCTAGGCTCAGAGACAGGAGTAGGAGATGACATGGTAATTCCAACAGCAGCACTGGCCACCACCAAGGACAGGATCACCTTCTTTCTTTTTCTAAAGGCCAGTTTCTTTCTATGAAAAGGTCTCTCTGGACTCTTCACATCTACCACATCGACTGGCTTTGGAAGAGAAGTCAGCGTATTTGCTTCTTCTCGTTGGGTCGACTCGGCCAGTTGCCGAGATTGTGATCTAGTGGTAACTTTCTATGATTGATCCAGGATAAGTTTCTTTTTCGCAACCGGAGAAGAAGGTTCGTCAATCCTTCTTTTCCTCTCCCTGGCCGGAGACTTAACAACTTTCAAAGAAATTCTCAGTGGTTCATTGACCTCCTCAGGGAAGTTAGCTTCCTTTGAGGCTTCTAACGGGTTATCCACTGGTTCATGCTCTTCATCATTTACTGGAGCTGATATGACAGTCGCTCCCTTCTTCAGACGTGTCGCTGTTGCGAAGCTATCAATAAGGCTGAAGTTTTCAGCAAATATATTCGCTGCTGTGTAAAAGAGCGAATAGGTGTATAACATCCTGGGGCCATGATCACTTTTGGTTGGCATCGAGAACATTGCTCTTGTGTCTCGTGCATTATAATAAGCCCACGCCCTAGCGCCATCAATCAGATAGCCTTTTTCTTGTAGGCAAGTTATAGCATTACCTACGTGGAATTGGTCGTATCCGAATTGCTGCACGAAACGGCTCGGAAGATATAGTTCCAGATAACACTCTTCTTCAAATCTGTAAACCAAATGAGACGGCCAAATTATTTTCAGCCAATCAAATACTGCGCGACCTAGAGGCTGCCTCCCTAGATCAACCAGATTTGTTGCCATGAATTCATAACCAGTTGGAGGAGCGACGCAGTAGAAATTCCACCCTTTTCCAAGATTCAAGGCCCGTCTGCAATCCTTCAGACTGTTATATGTCCATTTACCCTGGAAGAATCTCCGCAGAAAGCTACCGCCAATTACCCCCATATCAGGGTTCATCAATGACGAATGATGCAGAAGTAACCACCCAAACAAATAAGTATATGGCAGCTCTAGTCGAGGGAAGTTCCCCTTCTCACCCTTCCACTTGAGCATCGAGTCAACAAAAAGACGAAGACCGGCATTTATTCTGCAAGTCATCGCCGATAGCAAGTCCATCCGGTAGCCAAAGACTAATCGGACAACAGCAAAGAGTACGCCGCGATGGAAGCGGTCAACAGCACTTGCACCGGGGACGACGAATCGCCGAAGCCAGTATATGAGGAAACTCGTCAACTGGGCTTCCTTGGACATGGACCTGTAGCCCATTCTTATGAAACTATCAATGACGTCTTCTGTTTTGAAAGGAGGATATTTTAGTTCATCATCAACTTTGATGTCCATCTTTTTATTCTCTTCCATCAAACCGAGCACCTCACTGTGGCTGAGTGGTTTGAAGAAACTAGGATTACACTTATCATGATCCTTTGTCTTCTTCTCTATGACGTGGTTGAGGAAGAGATAAGACAACCACTTCGATGAGTAGCATGTACCCGAAGAACCACTCTTGTAATATAAAGAGCAGATCTTGTAATGGCACAACAGTTCTTCAAAGACATCCATTATCTCGGCATTTTCTCGGCGAAGGCGGTCCATTTCATCATTTGTTGGGACAAATTCCTCATAAGGGAATTCTCCCATTGGCAAGCCTGAGATATATTTCATCTCATGTAGAGCGAGTCCGATTTCACCACAGGGTGTCATGAAGGTCCCTGTCCTGAAATTATACCTCTCTGCCAGAGCAAGGAACAGATGAGGGTTAGGTTGAAAGCCGTATAAAGTAGAGAATAACGGCTGGAACAGCTCGATCTCCTTGAGTTTTTCTTTAAACTGAATCAATATCCAGTTAGCTATGCAACTCCATCTTTTGTGATCTGGGTTCACCAGACCTGTCAACCGGATGTCCTGATCCGGGTATCTTCCTTCAGCCTTTGCAAATTCATTAGCAAAAATTGGCGTCCTCACCGGCAGTAGTAAAGAGGAGTTCTCTGGTGGAATGCAACCAGGCTTCAATCCTCTGAGCAATGAGCTATGACGCTCAGAAGAGCTGTAGAACATATCCCAGTTATACGGCCCTTTCTTTACACAAATATTTTCGGTTCTTGCTTGTTGGAGGGGAGTGATATCCCAGTCCATTCTCCTGGGATAGCTAGCATGGGCATAACGGGATAGAGGGAGGCATTTGGCAATGTCTGGTAACAGTATTACTTTATACTTTCTCCGGAAGAGTCTCTGCTCAATACGGGGTCTTGGCTGAGAACACTTCTTAATAGCTTCTCCAAATAAGAACAAAGGTTTCTTATGAGTAATGGCATCGACAGTCTGCAGAGGCTGCCCATTTATCAAACTCAATAGAGTTTCATTGTCCTGTGCTACTAAGATAGCCTGACGGGAAGCTGGCAAAGCATATTGGGGATATATGACATGTGACAAATCTTCCTTAAATTCTGGTTCAGCAAGGGTCCCTGTGAAGATTTCATACTCTGGGTCCTCTCTGAGTTTAACTGCATCAAAACAGAAAGACAGAGTTCAGTACATGCAAAAATCAAAGATTATGTTCAAAACAATCAGCCAATTGTGCAAACATCAGATTGTGCTGACTACAAAACATCAGACTGTGCAAACATCAGTTTTCATGCGCATACTATCCAGTTGCGCAACACATTCACTTGCGCAAGCTACCAGATTGTGCTGAGTAACTTGTACAAAGCATCAGTTTGCGCTGGACAGCCTTGCACAAATCAGCATATTACGCTGACTTTTGCCAGCGCTTTTTAACCGATTGTGCAAGAAAATAAGCTTCATAAAAATGAAGATTATTGAGTTTGTGCAACCGAAACCCTAAATAGGGCGGCGCAATCTAACCAAATCTCTAAAAAGAGATTGGTTTGAAGGGGCAACAATGTCGAAAAAAACCCTAAAAAGGGTTTTCGATCAGTCGTTTACCTTGCAGCGCGGGATGAGCAACCTCATGTCGAGAAGGGCACGGCGCAGCCCGAGCCGAAGAATTGACGGGGGCCTTGTCTTTCTCGACGGTGGAGCGCTTGGGAGCCATTAGGATCGTCGGGGAAGGAGAAGAGTTGAATGGGCTCGAAGGATTTTTCTCTCTCAGATGATTAGAAGCAAGTAAAGAATAACAGAGATGAGAAAGAGAACTATTTATAGTTTTCGAAAGTAAACAGACTCCTCAGATTGTGCCGGAGAAATAGGAGCTGTCTCATCCGATTGCTCAGACAAGTCATTACAAGCGCAACTTGATTTAAAAATCAAAATTCAAAGTATTTCGAAACTTTGAATAAATTCAACTTTCGAAAACTTTGAAGGGGGTCTTGTAGGTCTTAAAAATCAAGTTGCACCCATCAACAAAGTCAGGAAAATCAAAAAAAGTGCATCCTTCAAATGAACTACGCAAGAGACAGATTGTGCACCATCTCGATTGCGCAAACGGAACTGCGCACTCATCCAAGTGCGCAAGCTGACGTGGCATTGTCATCATTATCTGATAGAGAATCAGATCTTCTGACAACTGACAGCATGGAGAACGAGGAAACTGTTCATTTATCGTACAGTACAGCGCTCGAGGACAACTATACATGCAGCGCAATCTGCCAGACTTTCTGCTGCGCGGTCCATCCCAGCACAATCTGAAGTCAGCACAATTCATGTGGCGCATTCCATCAAGACAACTGACAAATGTACACGTGGCCTTCATACCATCAATTACTCACTACGTGGCAACCGTCTATACACGATCATGCGCATTTCAATCAAATGATGCCATGTGTCCAATACAGTTGGCCTACGATCAAGTAACTGCCAGCGCTGTCTGATGCTGTGCAATCCAGTGCATGCACAATCCATCATGCGCAATCCAGAATAACTAAAAATTAGTTATTTCTAGAACTCTATAAATAGAGTTTCAAGTCTTCATTATTGAGGATCATACATACATAGATCAGAAAAATCAGAGAGTTCAGGAGTTCTTGCCCAAGTGTTGTTGCATTCTTCAGAGGCTATCGCCTTCAAATTCAGAGGCTACCGTCTTCAAAGTTCACATCGTCCAAGGGATAAAGCGATCGTCATCTAGATCGGATTCCTATAGTTGTACTTTCCCAGAATTCTTGTAATCTTCTTACAAAGTTTGTTGAAATAAAGATCAACTTTTGTTTTTACAAACACTACACTAGACGAGTGCCTGGACTTGGACCAGCAGCAGGATCCACTAGCAGTAGATGACACTCCCTTAGACTAGGATTGTCTTTACTTTTATGGATTACTGTATATAGATTCTGAGACATTTGGGATATGTATTTATTTAGACACTTAAAATTCTGGATTGTATCTCTGTGATATTTCATTCCTGGACATTATCTATCTTTTATCATTCTATCTTATTCCTGTTCTACCTTAGTTGTGATTGAGATATATTTTATTATGTCACCCCCATTCGGGGAGTATAACTGTTTATTACCTTAAACTGTTAGATGTTGTGACCTCGGACAGCGTTATACCGCCGACACTGCGACGTAGGCTGGACGTACCCACGTCTCGTGCCCTTACTCTAGGGTGCGGGTCGTGACACGTTTTTAGTGATGGCCCATGCAGGTCTAGGTTAGAAATATAGTGGTATTCGAACTAGAATATCGCTGCAGCCTGCAGTAGGAATTAGTATATTTTTTTGAAGGTACTCAATCACACTAGAAAAAACTCCTTATCAGATTTCGTTTATCTATTTTATTGCTTGTTGTCTTCCTTAGAAATTTAAACTGTCCTCCTTTGATTTTTTGACTCATTCTCAGTAATTGTTTCTTGTTTGATCTGAGTCTCCAGGATGGTTGAGACGAGATCGCATCGCCCTGTACTGGGAGACGCTGGAGAGGGGTCTAGTACCTCTCGACCTCAGCAGCAGCTAGCTCCCAGTGCCACAGGGCCAGTGCAGCCCTCAGGAGTCGGTGTCTGTGCAGATTTTGGAGGAGCACCTCCACCAGTCAAGAGGTCGAGCATTGTGATTCCTGAGATCCTTCCATCGTAGCAGCCTCCACCTGCGGGGATGGTAGACGCTGCACATCTCTTCTCCTTAGTGGAGAGGATTCTGGAGTCCCACCAGCAGCAACAGACGAGGCAGACTACCGATTTCCGTCAGGGGATCGACGAGGCACACCAGCTGGTTCGTACTACAGTCGAGATGATTACTGCTCAGGGGGCCCAGCAGCAGCCCCGTCGGAGGGAGAAGGACATTCAGGACTTCCAAAAGATGTACCCTCGAGAGTTCTTCGGCACAGAGGGTATCCATATTGCAGACGACTATATAGAGCATATCGAGAAGATCTTCCGACTGGCGGAGATACCAGATCGACTCCAGTTCGAGGCGGCGGGTAGCCAGATGCAGGACTTGGCCCGTGCGTGGTATCAGGCAGATCCCAGGGTGGGAGTTGAGGGCCAGACTTGGGCCCAGTTCAAGGAGCTGTTTAAGGAGCAGTTCTTTCCTGATGTTGCCTTAGGAGGTATCGAGGCACAGTTCGAGGGTCTGGTTCAGAGGAACCAGACGGTAGCTGAGTATGTCGGGGAGTTCTGCAGATTGGCCCGGTTTATAGATGACTTGACCGAGAAGACGAAGGCGAGAAAGTTTCGCCGGGACTTGATTAGAGAGATTCGGTCGCTGACTAAGAGCGACCGGAACGCTACATTTGCTGAAATATTTTCTGGGGCTATGGCGGCGGAAGACGACCTAGGGCTGAAGCAGAAGAGGGGTCGCGACTTCCAGGGTGGTAGCAGCAGTCAAGGGCAGGCCAAGAGGCCTTACTTCCAGCAGCACTTTTAGCAGCAGAGGCCAGTTCAGCAGCACCAGCATCAGGGCCGTGCACCTTTTCAGCAGGTGCAACATCAGCAGCAGAGAGGATAGCAGGCACCCAGACAGTAGGCTATTAGTTTTACTTTCTGCAAGAAGCCTGGGCACAAGTGGAAGGAGTGCAGAAAGAGACTTGGCAGATGCTTGATGTGTGGTTCGGCGGACCATCAGATGCGGGATTATCCAGTTGTGTCGATGCGTCCGATACCAGGAGGAGCGGAGGCAGCCAAGGCTCCAGCAGGCCAGCAGAGGGGACCAGCCCTATAGACCCAGCAGCAGAGGTTCCAGCAGCACCAGCAGCAGGCACGAGGTGGACAGCAGGGACGAGTTTTTGCCATGGCAGCTGAGGTTGCCGAGGCCATCGGAGAGCTGATAGCAGGTTCGGTTCTTCTCGACTCCCTTCCAGCATTTGCACTCTTTGATTCCGGGGCTTCCCACAGCTTTGTGTCAGTATCGTATGCTATTAGACACAGTCTGGTTTCTGAACCATTGCCTAGGACCTGCAAGATCACGACCGGGGGTAGGGTCATCCTCGTGAGTGATGTTTGCAGAGGGCGGAGCATCATATTGGGAGGCCGAGAGTTGGGGATGAGTTTACTCGTCATGCCACTACCGAACTACGACATTGTATTAGGTATGGACTGGCTGAGTAGACATCACGCCCGCATTGATTGCCGATGGGGTAGAGTTTTGTTTGGGGCGCCAGGAGAGCCAGAGTTTGAGTACACCCGGCGGCAGGCAGAGCAGGATGGCGGAGTCTTCTGTGGAGTTTCAGTTGAGGAGCAGGTGGCTCCGCATCCCTTGATCGCAGAGTTTATGGTCGTATTTCCAGAAGAGTTGCCAGGGCTTCCACCGGACAGAGATGTAGAGTTCTCGATAGACTTGGTTTCCGGCACGGAACCGATTTCCCAGCATGTCTATCGAGTGAACAACAGTAAATTGGTGGAGCTGAAGAAGCAGGTGGATGAGCTGCAGGACAAGGGCTTCATCCGATCTAGTTTTTCACCTTGGGGTACACCGGTACTTTTTGTACCCAAGAAGGATGGGTCGGTACGGATGTGTATCGACTACAGGGCACTTAACAACCTGGCAATCAAGAACAGATACCCACTGCCGCGGATCGATGATCTCTTTGATCAGTTGAGCGGGGCTCGGGTGTTCTCCAAGATTGATTTGAGGTCAGGTTATCACCAGGTGAAGGTGAAGGGGGAGGATATTCCCAAGACCGCTTTCAGGACGCGGTACGGGCAGTTTGAGTTTTTGGTTATGCCGTTTGGGCTGACCAATGCACCAGCAGTGTTTATGAACCTTATGAACAAGGTGTTCCACCAGTACTTGGACAAGTTTGTGGTGGTATTCATTGATGATATCTTGGTATATTCCAAGACAGAGGAGGAGCACGAGGAGCACTTCAGAGTGGTTCTGGAGACACTCAGGAGGGAGAGATTGTATGGCAAGCTCTCGAAGTGCGAGTTCTTCCTAGACAGAGTAGACTTCTTGGGTCATGTGGTGACTGGAGATGGTATCTCAGTGGACCCGAAGAAGATCACAGCAGTTGAGGCTTGGACAGCGCCGACTTCAGTGGCAGAGATCAAGAGTTTCCTGGGGCTGGCAGGATATTATAGGAGATTTGTGCAGGATTTCTCCCGGGTTGCAGAGCCGTTGACTCGGTTGACCCGGAAGGATGCTGAGTATGTTTGGTCAGAGGAGTGTCAGGCAGCTTTTGATGAGTTGAAGAAGTGGCTTACGATAACTCCGATCCTGACATTGCCTTCAGGATCAGGTGGTTTCACTATTTATAGTGATGCTTCAGGAAAGGGGCTGGGTTGTGTCTTGCAGCAGCATGGGAAGGTGATTGCCTATGCTTCCAGGCAATTACGTCCCCATGAGAAGAACTACCCTATCCATGACCTAGAGCTGGCAGCGGTGATTTTTGCTTTGAAGTTGTGGAAGCACTATCTGTATGGCGAGAGGGTGGAGATTTTCACAGATCACAAGAGCTTGAAGTATGTGTTTATACAGAAAAAGCTCAACATGAGGCAGCGCAGATGGCTAGAGTTGATGAAGGACTTTGACATCCCACTTCAGTATCACCCGGGGAAGGCCAACGTGGTTGACGATGCCTTGAGTAGGTATCCGACAGCCATGTGTTTGACTATGGATCGACACTTGCTTGAAGACTTGGCGAGCCTTGGGATTGAGATGATCGTGCCAGGGGTGCAGATGCAGTTATGGGGCCTTCAAATACAGTCGAACTTGATGGAGAGGATCAAGGCGACACAGTTCGAGGATGTGGCTCTGCGGTATATCCGAGAGCAGATTAGTACAGGGTTGGAGGATGGCGAGTTTTCACTTGCAGAGGATGGTGCCCTGAGGCACGGTTCCCGGTTATGTATGCCTAGCAGGGAGCTCAGAGAGCAGATCATGCAGGAGGCTCACAGATCGCAGTACTCTATACATCCTGGTGCCAATAAGATGTACAGGGATCTGCGAGAGCATGTCTGGTGGTACGAGATGAAGCGAAAGGTGTCCCACTTCGTAGCTAGATGCTTGGTCTGTCAGCAGGTCAAGGCAGAGAGGCAGAGGCCCGCAGGATTATTGCAGCCGTTGCCCATTCCAGAGTGAAAGTGGGAACATATCACCATGGATTTCGTATCTGGGTGGCCGCGTACACCAGGAGGGAAAGACGCAATTTGGGTCATCGTTGACAGGTTGACCAAATCGGCCCACTTCTTGCCATTCAAGGTGGGTACGTCTACAGAGAGGCTTGCGGAGTTGTATATGAGGCATATAGTCAGGATTCACGGAGTTCCCGTCAGCATTGTCTCAGATCGGAATAGTCGCTTTACTTCCTATTTCTGGAGGAGTCTGCAGACTAGTTTGGGCACTCAGCTCAAGTTTAGTACTACATACCACCCCCAGACGGACGGACAGTTAGAGAGGACTATTCAGACACTTGAGGATATACTACGGACGTGCGTCCTAGATTTTAGAGGTTCCTGGGAGGATCATCTATATTTGGTGGAGTTTGCTTACAACAACAGTTATCAGGCTAGCATAGAGATGTCACCATTTGAGGCTCTGTACGGGCGTAGGTGTCGTACACCCTTATCTTGGGATGATATTGGAGAGCGAGCTTTACTGGGACCAGAGATGGTTGTTGACGAAGTCGAAAAGGTGAAGCTCATCAGGGACAGACTTTGCATGGCGCAGGACAGACATCGGCACTGGGCCGATAGCGTCGTTGGAGTTTGAGGTACAGATTTAGAGATAGGATTAAAAGTAGGTTGTATTATTATTTTGTTTGATTGATCGTGTTTGATTTTTAGTAACTTGAGACCTTGCTTGCGATTAGGTTGGAGACATAGTTTTCCTGCGGATATCTCTGACTCGTGGTACGATACATTTTGGTGGAGGTGGAAAGCTTAGCCCGCGCTGCATCGGCCCTTTCGTTATCAGCGGGAGAGTCGGTGACATGGCATACAGGCTAGACTTGCCACCTGTATTAGTGGAAGTTCACAACGTATTCCACATATCACAGTTGAGACGGTACGTGGCTGACCCTAGCCATGTGCTCGATCATTCGGAGATTGAGGTTGGACCTACTCTCAGTTATCCAGAGCAGCCTGTGGAGATTCTGGATCGCCGAGAGAAGGTACTGAGGAACCAGGTGATACCCTTGGTACGCGTCGCATGGAGGCATCATTCTCCAGGAGAGTCTACCTGGGAGCGGGAGGATGAGATGCGCGAGCGGTACCCCTATCTTTTTGGACCTTGAGGTATACTTTTCTATCCTTCTCAGCAGTTTAGTTTTGCCTTTAATTTCGAGGACGAAATTATTTTAAGGAGGGTAGATTTGTCACTACCATTTTTCTAGCTTGAGGGCACTTTGGTCATTTTTAAAATTTTGGAATTAATTTGGAATTATTATTTTTATTAATTATAATTATTAGAATTTTTAAGTGATTTTTAGTATAATTGATTTGGTGCTAGTTTTAGACTTTGACTGGTGTTAACTTTGGAGACTGTCCTAGAGGCTAACCTAGGTCATGACTACTTGGTTAGGTTAAGAAACCCTAGCTTGACCTAAGTTAGTGATTTCAAATTCATTAGAACTTATTAGGGGAAATTAGGATTTGAATTGATTAAGAAATGGCTTGTGATTTCACAAGTCATGATTATGACTTAAAGCCTTAGAGGCCCAACCCAACCTAGTGCAACCCTAACCCTAGTCCAACAGCCCATGGCCGGCCACCTAGTCATTCCCCCTCTATTTAATGCTCCTAGGAATTAGGGCTAGCCTCCTTAGAATTATTTTCCAAGTTTGAGAAGAGATGAGCCTCCATCTTCATTAAATCCTAGAAAATCCATTTCAATTCCTTTTACACCCAAATCAATTGCATTAGGTTCTAAAATTAGTCTACTTGCTGTTGGTATTGAGTAATTTCAGGAAAGAATCAATTTGAAGGTGTTTGGTGGCTTGAGGAACCACTTTCTTTTGGAGATTTTTTAGCCATTGGACATCAATAGGTAAATTCAAATCTACTCCATGTAATTGCTGTTTTATTGCATTTCTAGGATGCCCTAGGCCTACCTAGCTGTAGGACTAGCTAACCCTAGGATTCGAGTCCTATACGTGTCCGTATCGGACACGTATCAGTTCATGTATGCATGTGTTCGACGAAATACCCCAAAGGAGATTTTGATCCATTTTTTGAGATGTAATTGAATAAAAAATTAGGGTTTGATCTCCCTTATGTGTTTCTAGTGTACTAAGCACATTTTAGTGTCGTGTCGAGTCGCCACAGACACGCGGACACGCGGTGCCCACACGCGCGCGCGCACAGATTTCTTTCCCCTGCTACTCGGGGGCCACAACTCACTGGACATGCCACGTGGACACGGGAAATTCGACACATAGGTCGGGGCTGACACTGACACGAGGCTCCCCATGTTTCATGAGTCCTCGTTTCGTGTCGGACACGCATTTGTGCGTGCACAGGGTGCGTACTGTGCGGTTCGGTGCACTGGGTTGGTTCTCTGTTTTAATTCAAGTTTTGTTAGTTTAAATAGTGTTTTTATTTGCTAAATTAGATCTAAATATAATGTATAATCTATATGAATTTAGTTGACATGATTAGTTAGGTTTTTGATGTGGAATTGGTTTCGTATTGGGGAATGACTGCATGTTACTGACACCATATCCTGATACCTTAAATTTCAGGTTCCTAAACCATTTAATTCATGTTATTGTTTGTTTCTCACTGTTAAATATCCTCCCATATGTTTGGTTGTTATGTTAGCTTAGTATTTCATTCGAATATGGGCTTTTGGATTTGTGATTGGAAATTTGGCATGTGGGTTCATTGAAATCGGTTTTGTTTTAGAATGGTTAGTTGTCAATGTGATTTGATTTCCATTTTCTTTCCTTTATCACTGTTTGTTTCCTGTCACAGTTCCATTTCCTAACCTGAGTTTGAATAAAGGATTTATCATTAACTGATTTTTGATTTGGGTAGTAGCCCACTGATTTCAGGATATTTATATCTATGTACTTACTGTTTTGTACCCACTGATTTCTATTTGAACTGAGCATTGGGTTCCTCCTTTCTTAAACCTGAGATCTTTTGAATGGTATTATTTCATTGGTAAAACAGATTTTGTTCATTGGGTAACTGAGTTGGATGGTTATTTCCTACAAAACCTGAGATTTGAATGATTGGTTTAACAGTCACATTCGAATTGGTTTGTTTGAGAGTAGGATAGCTGATACACTGGGTTTTGGGTTTCTGTTTGAACTGGAAATGCAGAATTAGTTTTCTTTCCTTCTCTAGAACTGGGACTATGTTTTCTGTCATTGTTTCATTTCCTATATAACCTGTAATGATTACATGTTAATTGATTTCCTGTTTTTCCCATCTCACTGAACTGAAATCGAAGGGTTAATGTATTTCCCTGTTCTATTCAAATATATATACACTGTCATTATTCCCAGATTCTTAATGATAGTAGCTCACTGATTTTTGTCTAACACACACACACACACATGTCAATTCCTGCACACACACATACTCTCTTGTTTCATTCACTAACACTACACTGTCATGTACTCTCATGTCTCACCCTCACACCCTCAAGACACACACACACACACACACACACACACACACACACACACATGCCATAGCACACACAAGTAATCTCTCACACACTCTTGTAATCTCTCATTAGCACACACATACACATGTTTCCTCACCCTCTTGACACACACATACCATATCACACCCTCATGCTCACACACACCAGTGTCTCACACCCACACACACACACTTGAACATCATGTGTCCCCCTCTCTCTTTACATATGTATATATATATATATATATATATATATATATATATATATATATATATATATATATTTATATATATATATATATATATATATATATATATATATATATATATATATATAGGGTTCCTATATATGAGTGTGTGCTATTATATATATGATATATGAAATGGGTGATATATTATAGGTAACCTATTAGCTAATGTATGTTTCTATATTATATTATAGCTATATCAATATGTGTAATATATATTAGATATATAATGTCATGTAGTCATATGTTATGGTTTGGCTCATAGGCATGATATAGCCTATGGCCTATGTATGTGTCTGCTTGACTAGTGAGCCTAGATTGGACTTGTATAGACTAGTTAGACTAGTATAGACTAGTTTGACTTGGTTGACCTAGTTTGACTTCTAGGGTTGACCAGAGTTGACCAAGAGTTGACTTTGGTCTAGATTGACCTAGATTCATGTAGAATGCATTGATTTGCATCTTATTATCATTGTAGACTCATAGTGACTTGTACTGTTCTATAGGAGACAGACACCACTCCTCGGACAGTATATATTCTCCAGATTCACAAGATACAGGCGAGTACATTCTCTGATCATTTCATATCCTGCATTAGGAGAATATTTCCTGCTTTAGATTATTTTACATGATGCTGACACGTTGGAAACACGGATTAGTACTATATGGATCTTGTTGTGCGATGTTATCCCCTTAGCGGATACATCAGGTATTCGTGTGCGTGTACTTTATCGTGAACATCGTGCACTCCTTGTATTTGTGACATTCGTGTACGAAACGTGTAAATCGTGTATAATCATGTACTCACATGACCTTCGTGTACAATAACATAACTTAGCTAGATCCTTGTGTATTGATTGGGACGGGGGAGTAGAAGTGGTTATGTAATCAATCCAGTAGATTACTCGTGTACAACCTCTGTAGATTACTCGTGTAAAACATCGTGCCGTTTACATAACCATCTTGTGCTCTGAATCACTAGACACTGTTAGTTCTCTATATACTGTAGCTATTTATTTACAGTCTTTCCTGTTTATCACATTATTCTTCAGTTTCTTGTATCTTACTCTCTAGCATGATTATATATCCTGACCTGCTATAATTTGTTGAGATGTACTGTGCTCACTCCTGTCCTGACTGGACCTGTTGAAATATTACAGAGGACGAGGCTGAGGCGTTCTGCCCTACCTACTATGGTGCTACACTAGACGAGTGCCTGGACTTGGACCAGCAGCAGGATCCACTAGCAGTAGATGACACTCCCTTAGAATATGATTGTCTTTACTTTTATGGATTACTGTATATAGATTCTGAGACATTTGGGATATGTATTTATTTAGACACTTAGAATTCTGGATTGTATCTCTGTGATGTTTCATTCCTGGATATTATCTATCTTTTATCATTCTATCTTATTTCTGTTCTACCTTAGTTGTGATTGAGATATATTCTGTTATATCACCCCCATTCGGGGAGTATAACTGTTTATTACCTTAAACTGTTAGATGTTGTGACCTAGGACAGCGTTCTACCGCCGACACTGCAGCGTAGGCTGGACGTACCCACGTCTCGTGCCCTTACTCTAGGGTGCGGGTCGTGACACGTTTTTAGTGATGGCCCATGCAGGTCTAGGTTAGAAATGTAGTGGTATTCGAACTAGAATATCGCTGCAGCCTGCAGTAGGAATTAGTATATTTTTTTGAAGGTACTCAATCACACTAGGAAAAACTCCTTATCAGATTTTGTATATCTATTTTGCTGCTTGTTGTCTTCCTTAGAAATTTAAACTGTCCTCATTTGATTTTTCGACTCATTCTCAGTAATTGTTTCCTGTTTGATCTGTGTCTCCGGGATGGTTGAGACGAGATCGCATCGCCCTGTACTGGAAGACGCTGGAGAGGGGTCTAGTACCTCTCGACCTCAGCAGCAGCCAGCTCCCGGTGCCACAGGGCCAGTGCAGCCCTCTGGAGTCGGTGTCTCTGCAGCTTTTGGAGGAGCACCTCCACCAGTCAGGAGGCCGAGCATTGTGATTCCTGAGATCCTTCCTCCGCAGCAGCCTCCGCCTGCGGGGATGGTAGACGTTGCACATCTCTTCTCCTTCGTGGAGAGGATTCTGGAGTCCCACCAGCAGCAGCAGACGAGGCAGACTATCGATTTTCGTCAGGGGATCGACGAGGCACACCAGCTGGTTCGCACTACAGTCGAGATGATTACTGCTCAGGGGGCCCAGCAGCAGCCCCGTCGGAGGGAGAAGGACATTCAGGACTCTCAGTCCACTCAATGAAGTAACTTCATTACTATCAGCAGAAGTTCGAACATTTCTTCAGCACCGAACATCTTTTCGAAGCATGTTCCTCGCCAAGAAATTACCATCTGGCTAGTACGAATGTCCATCTTTCAAGTCTGTATCAGATAATAGACTTTCTGAGATCAGATCGCCAAAAAATCTCTGGTACGTGCAACACGCATTCTAGTGTCCTTGTCGGTGGTTAATAACCACTGTCTCGATCTTCAGAACTTCTGCTAGATATATATTCGCCATCGAGACCTTCGTCATAATATGGCTCATCCTTGGTGAACAGCTCCTTTGAGAGCACACGTAGTCAGATGCACTAGTGTCAGACCACTAGTCAGCTACCTCGCTAGATAACTCAACCTGTGCAACAATAACAACCAAGTTAAGTAATATAAATAACCAAGTTTAGCTATACCTGCTATTATGGTTTGGGCTTGGATTTGCATTCACTCATGTAGTGGCCGTTCTTGTCACACTTGAAGCAAGTCACGTGGGACTTGGACTTCTGTTGCTTGAACGAAGGACCCTTCACTTTCAGATTAGTGGATTCCTTCTTCTTGTGAAGAGAAGCCACCTGCTTTCCCTTGAAGTCTCTTGTCTGCACCAAGTTGGCCTTAGCTAGTTGGTTGGACAGAGAGTCCATCTTCTATTGAGATCGCATTTCGTCCTCAACGTGGATCTCTTGTAGGAGATCTTCCAAGCTAATGTCCGGCTTCTTTCGATGCATTATAGCATAGAAGTTGCTCCAACCAGCAGGAAGTTTCGAGACTATCCCTCCAACGACAAACTTGTCGACGAGGGGCATCTTCTCGTCATCTAACTTCTAGCGCAATTTCAGGAATTCCTTCACTTGAGGTAGCATCGCCATCTCGTCTTCGAAGAGCCACTTGTGGTACTTCTCGACGATGAAGATTTTGGACCTGTTCTCATCATCTTCATATAGCTTACCCAAAGAATCCCAGATCTCTTTGGCCTTCTCCTTCTTGGAATATGACTATGCCAGAGAGTCTTCCATAGAATTGAGAATCAGCAGTTTACATATGCTATTTTCTCTCTTCCATTTGCTCTGCTTGACGAGTGCAGCAGCAATAGCTTCGGCAGTTCCTCCTTCTGGAATTGTCGGTTCATCCTCAATCAACACATGGTCTACGTCCACAAGTTGAAGATTAAGGGTGACCTTCCTCTTCCAGATTTGGAAATGTTCTCCGTCGAATTTCTCTAACTTGTTAAAGCTGGTATCGATGAGAGAAGCATGAGAGTTCTCCATCTACAAGGATCTTGCTTTCAGATTATTATTCCCGGGACTTGATCAAAGATGGTAGACTCGATGTCGAGATCAGAGGTTCAACAAACGTTCACCTTCTGATTATTCTCGAGATCCAAGGGGAATACTATAATATAAATCTGATTACAAAAGCAACAATAATCAGAAAGTTAATCTCACGTTCTTTCTCGCAATCGCAGTTGCTGACGGACAGAACTGAGTTCAGAAAATAAATCTCACGTTCTTCCTTGCAATCGCAGTTGCAGACGGACAGAACTGAGTTACAACTCAGATGAAGGAGAAGAAAGAAGAAAAGGAAAGGTTCTTGCTGGGGTGATTAAGATCACCGTTGCTCAAAGCAAGATTCGCCCCAATACGATTTGCTCCCAGGAACCAGCAAGTTCACGAAGAACTTCTGGAACGCTCGTAAGTCAATATTTGAGACTTGAACGGACTTCCTGGACTTTACAGACTCCCTTAACTCTCTTCTTGGTGCATCTTTCAAAGGAGGCCAAGGGGCTCTATTTATAGAGTGGAGTTGAGACTTCACCTCTTCTCCTATCCGATGTGGGACTAAAATACCAATACTCAAAAATAGAGTTTGATATTTTAGAACATCCCACAATCAGCATAGAAGTGTGCCAGTCCACGCCTACTCCCCGAACACTCCCGTGCATGCACGAGACATCCTGGAGTCCGTGTCCGAGTCCGAGTCCGCACAACAAAAATCAACTTGCATCCTTGTTGGATTTAATCATTTTTCCTTCTAAAAAATACTCCCACATGGCACAAACTTGTGCCCCACTACACCTCATGTGCACACCTCAACACAAGCAATGCATTATATTGAGATACTCACCATTTGGTATAGCCGATGTGGACTATCTTTCCTAGTCCAAAGGCAAAAACACCAATATATATATATATATATATATATATATATATATATATATATATATATATATATATATATATATATATATATATATATATATATATTATTATTATATATAATATATATATATTATATATATATATATATTATTATATATATTTTTCAAAATAATAATAATAATAATAATATATATATATATATATATATATATATATATATATATATATATATATATATATATATAATAATAATAATAATAATAATAATAATAATAATAATAATAATAATTATTATTATTATTATTATTTTGAAAGAAGATAATTGTGACAAACGCTCCCACCAGAAATCGATCTCCTGACCAGTCGGGCCGCATGCATATCTCCTGACCAGTCGGGCCGCATGCATCTCTCTTAACCACTAGGTTAGAGATCATTTGTAATATATATATATATATATATATATATATATATATATATATATATATATATATATATATATTAGACACAGTGGATTGAGGGACTATCATTCTCATATGAGACAAACAATATCAAACAAAAATAAAATGTGGATATAGAATTTTCCGCCAAGAGATCATAAAAACTTCATTGCACAATCATAGGATCAATGGATGAACAATATTGTGGTTATAAAAAAATAATGTTATTGTACAACGCTTTCAAAATATGAAAAAGTTATCGGAGATAATTATAATTGTACTTATGGAATACTATATACTTGAAAATTTTATATAACGGGAGCCAAATATCTGATAATAAGATATCATGAAAAATTATATTCCCATGTTTTGTGAACGTATAAATATTTCTAGGGAAAAACTGAAAACAATTTTTTTTAAAAGGATAAAAATTGATAAAAAAAAATCATCCTTAGAAAAATGGAAAAAATGAAAAGGATAAAAAAAATTAAAAAAAATATTATTAAAGACTAAAAAGGTTAAAAGAGAACTGAAAAAACAAAAAACAAAAAACAAAAATCTTAAAAAATGAAAAAGAAACCCTTAAAAAAGTAAAGGAACAAAGAAATGAAAAAAGATCTATAAAAAGGGGGAAAACAAAAAAAAAACCCATTAAAATGAAAGAAGAAGAAAAAACCTGGGAAAAAATGGAAATAGCCAAAAAAAAACTAAAAAAAAGAAAAAAATTATTAAAAAGTGGAAAAACCAAAAAAATTTAAAAAGTGAAAAAAATAATAAAAATCTTAAAAATTTGAAAAAAATACGAAGAAAACCTTTGAAAAACTGAAATAACAAAAAAAAAATCTTAAATGAAAAAAATAAAGAAAAGAGCGAAAAAGTTTCTTAAAAAAATGAAAAATACTAAATTACCATTAAATAAAAAAAAGGTTTAAAAAATAAACCTTAAAAAACAGAATAAAAATGAAAAACCTAAAAAAAAGAAAAAAAAAAACCTAAAAGCCTAAAAAAATCTTTGAAAAACCAAAAAAATAAAAAATAAAAAAGAACAAAAAAGGAAAATAAACGAAAAATTCTTATAAAATGACAAAAAAGCAAAAAAAAAACTTTAAATGAATGAAAAAAGCAAAAAAAAAAATCTTAAAAATGGAATAAAAACCTAAAAAAAGAAAAAGAATAAGAAATGAAAAAAAAAAATCTTAAAAAATGAAAACATTCGCGGGTTCGGTTCGATCACTTGGAACAAGGAAGGATTTGAAAACAGTACCAGCAGTGGTTGTGGGGCCTGCACTTGACTTCTGAGCACCACATTTCACAGGCGGATAGGATCCCTAGATTATTAGGTTAGAGGGCTGTAGGAGAGATGCATGCGCCTACTGCCAGAACGAATCAAAAAAGGGCTCCAAAAACTAAAATAAATTTACATGAACAAAATTTTATAACCTAAACAAACATTAAAATAAACTAAGAATAAATTCACCATCTAATGAACCAATGTTTTTTTATACTAAGGACAACAATCTATAAGGAGCTTTGCTATGCCTACAACCAAATGCTTAGACCATCTCCAATGGGGGTTTCTATCTTCCCTATTTCTATGGAAGAAAACCATTTTAGAAAAAACTTCTTTCAATGGTGATTTCTATCACCATTTCTATCCTATATGGCAATGATGTAGGATGAAAACTTTCTAGGAGGACTTCTACATGTAGAAATTCTCATAGAAATTCTCCTATCTCTCATGACAATTATTATTGGGTCCCACACCATTAAATTGGTCCTTTTACTATGTGACACATAGGATAGAAATGGAGAACCATTGGAGAGTATTTTTGTATGTCTACAATTTCTATGTAGAAACTCTTCCAACTAGGATAGATAGTCTTACAATTCTCTTACAAACATGACGTGTCCGTCACGTGTCGGACTTCCATTGGAGGAGGGGGGTAAGTGGTGGGGTCGGATGGAGCCCATATAGCAGGAGGGTAAGTGGGGAGGATGAGAGACAGAGAGGGGATATAAGAAGGTTGTAAGTATGTGGTTGTAGAGTTAGCATTTTTCATCTTTAAAAGAGCATTCCGAACGGAGTCACGCTTTAAAAGTAATATAATCTAATTGATCAAAGTAGCTCTAACCCCTCCTGTACTCACGATGAAGAGTTGGATATTGCACCAATAATTTCTCCATTATATTCTATTTGTGAGATCAAGTGGATCAAGTGGAGGAGGATTCATTGTGCATGGAGAAGCTTTTGCAGATACGTTCCGAAAGCACTGACTACTCCATTCTCGTGCTCAAATAATAATAATAGCCTTCTTCTTTGGATTTGGTGGGTGGTTGGGACTATGGAATTTTACCTGTACTTCCCCTTCACTTACTTTTGTTCGTCTCATCCCAACTGCTTATAAAAGGAAACAATCTGTCCATTCTCTCTCACACCATTGAGAAGCCTTCTTCTGACTCTCTTGAACATCACCAGCGAGAGAGTCGATGGCTCAGGGAAGAGGCAGTGCTGGAGCTTATATAGCTGTCGTAGCGATGCTGTGCGTCGTCAACTTCCACGTCGCAAACTCCGCCGTCTTCACTGTCGGAGACGGCGGCGGCTGGACCTTCAGCAGCGGCAGCTGGACTAGCGGGAAGCGTTTCAGGGCCGGCGATGTGCTCGGTGAGCGGTTTGCCTCCGGTCTCGGTTGCAGACACGACACGTTGCACTAAGAGACTCCACAGTGGAGGCACTCCAAACACGTACTCCAAATTATTATAAATTGTATAAATTATTATTTTTGGAGTGTCTCCTTGATATTGGCGCACAATAGTACACTCCAAATTAATATCTTTCATCTTTTTTCTTTTTTTTTTCCATGTTTGGTAAGATTTTTTTTTCTTCCTATGTTTTTCCTTACAAAAGTGCTATTTGGCTCCCAAAAAATTTGGGTGATGACATATAACATGGCTGATGACATGACAATTGACATAACAAAATTAAACATTAAAACTAGTATTAAAATTAATATTAATATCAAATTAACATTAACATTAATAGTAAATTTAACATTAACATTAATATTAAAATTAACATTAATATTATAATTAACATTAATATTAATATTAACTTTAACATTAATATTAAAATTAAATTTAACATTAAATTAAAATTAGCATAACATTAATATTAATATTAAACTTAACATTAACATTAATTAACATGAACATTAATTTTAACATTAACATTAAAATTAGCATTAACATTAAATTAAAATTAGCATTAACATTAATAATAAAAAAATTTGTGTAATTAATTTTTGGGGTTAAAACATGACATATCAGCTGCCATGTCACTTGCCACGTCAGATGCCACGTAATGGGAGATGGCATCACCCAAAAATTTTGGGAGCGAAATAGCATAATTGTTTTCCTTAGTTTTCTTCCATGTTTGATAAAATTGGTTAATATTGGTGGACCGAGACATTAATGGAGCTAGCACACGCTCCAAATCTGGGGTGTCTCTTAGCTTTTTAACAATTTTCAAGTATGGTCAAGTGTCCACTGTAGCCTTCAAGTGCTATAAAATTTGACTAAAGTCAAAATAGAGCACTTGGAATCTCTCTCGATGTGGATGCTCTAATATATAAACAAATGTTAAGAGTACTACAAAATTTACACAATGTATATTTAGGTTTACAAAAATTTCTATCTTTCAATACTTGTTATTTCAGGACGGCCAAAATTTTGACATTCTTGATTTTATGGATTGTCAAAACAGTACTGTCAAAATTCTAACAGTTCTAGGACTGCCAAAAACTGCATTATTTTCTCCTAGTAATTCTTATAGTCTCCTTGACATTTGCCAATATATATTAGGGCTCGCCAAAATCAGTAGACTGTGCATGCAACATAGACTTCTAGCAGTAATAGATTAATCCAAAGAAAAACACCATTATTATTATTAAATTTTTTTCTCATTTAGCTAAAATATAAGTCTATTTTAGAGAATTTGACAAAAAAAATGGCCAATATAATTTTTTATTTCAGTTTTCAACTACAATTCTGCGGTCCACAACATGGTGCCTGTCAGTGCTGCTGGCTACAAACGTTGTGCCGCTCCCAGCAGTGCCAATGTGCTCTCGTCAGGCAACGATCGTGTCACTCTGAGCAAGGGGACCAACTACTTCATATGCAGCTATGCCGGTCACTGCCAGGCTGGGATGAAGATTGCTGTGACCGCAGCTTGATCAAGATGATGTATTGTGTGCCTCACTGTGTCCCACGTCAGCATCTATATCCGTGTGATAATATGTATGTGAGCAAGGGGTCAGTTTTTTGAGAGAGCTATGCTATTGCTTATTTATGTTGGACGATTAACCCTAAGTTTGCTATAAGAATAAATAAAGATATTGTTACACTTTTAACTTTGAACAGTGGTGTGGGTTTTTTGGGGGTTAATTAGAATTTGAATTTCAAAAATATTTGAAAATTAGAGTTCTGGTCCTGGCATTAACCAACTTAGAATTTGGATAAAGCCTCGCATAAATATTGAGAAGGAAACTTTCAAAAAGACCAAGCCCTGCATAAAGCTACCTTGTAGAAAGAAGCTCCAACAAAAGACACAAGCCTCGTATAAATATTGAAGATCGCAATCCACGCATAAAGATGCCTCGCAAAAAGAGGCCCCAACAAAAGACACAAGCCTCGCATAAAACTCTCACAAAAGAAGCTCCAACAAAAGACATAAGCCTCCCACAAAGTCGACCCCCGTAATTAAAGCCTCGATAAAAGAGCAAATCTCGCATAATCAGTCTTGCATAATTCTGCTTAAATGGACAAACTCGCATAATTCTGCTCTAACATGCAACCTCGCATAATCAAGCCACATTAGAGCACACACATTAATGTACTGACAACTCTGTCAAGCTGTCAGCACACATGTTGCTAGCAATTTTGCTAGACCGTCAACACATAATTGGCTGACACTGTAAGGCAAATACTCAATTGGTGGTCAGCTTTAACAAACATTCAATTGGCTTATCTCTTATGTGAGCCCCTGTTTTCAAAATTTATTTAATTAGTGTTAATTAATTATTAATGTCATATTTAGCCTTAAAATGATTTACTATAATTATTAAGAATTTTCTAAAATTTTTAAATAATTTTTAAATGAGTTTTAAATACAAAAATACCATTTTGCAATTAGTTAAATATCATTCTGTAATATTTAGAATTATTTTTATATCAATCTGCAATTTGTGGAATTGTTATAATAGCAGTTTGCAATTAACCATTTGTTTTAAATGTCGGGTTGCAAATTTTAATTTACATTTGGTTAGGATAGGGACCAGTTTGTAATATCCTAAACTACAAGGACCTAAATGAAAAACCCTAACCCTAATCCTACCCACCCCCGACGACCGCCACGCCGTCGACGACCCGCCATTTCTGGCCGACTCTGGCCAGCTCGACGCCCCCAACCGACCTAAGCCTCTATAAAACGACCCCCCCCCCGTCCTAAACCCTAACCCTAGCACAACCTACAACCGCCCTGACCCCCTTTTCTTCCCCGACAACCTAGCCGTAACCCTAACTCCGGCCATCTACCCAAATCCACCCCCACAGCGACACTCACCGCCCCCAACCACCGCCAACAAGTTCGCTGTGACGAGGCGAGTCGATCGCCACCACTCCGCTGCGACCACGTCGCCTCAGCCGCCGTCCAGCACGTTCAAAACCCCCCATTGAAATCGGACGCGTAAGTTGCAGTGTCCAAATGTGTCGTATGTGTCTCGTACACACGTATTAGGGTCGTCCGGACAAGAGGACCCTAGCCCAGTGCTTGGACACGCGAGTCTAGACTCGTGCCTGTCGTAAATAACCCTGACACAAAGACTCTTGTGTCCTTAACTGTCAGGACACAAGACTGTTTTATCGGGTTATAAAATATAACTTAAAACCTAAACAAATTAAACGAAATCCTAACCCTAACATAAGTTGCGGGCTGACCCCCTAGCCAGCCCGATTGAACCTAAGAACCCGACCCAGAGGGCCGAGTTCGAATCCCCCCCCCCGCGCTGTTATTGTTTTCCTTTTTCTTTTTCTTTTCTTTTGTTTATATATATATATATTTTTTTTCTTTTGTTTATATATATATATATATATATATATATATATATATATATATATATATATATATATATATATATATATATATATATATAGGAAGCGGATCAAAAACCCCCCTTAGAAAGCCCCCCCAAAAACCCCCCTCACTCTAATCCGTAATTTAATGTTAATATTAATGTTAATATTAATGTTAATGTTAATATTAATGTTAATATTAACATTAAATACTAAAATTAACATTAAACTTAACATTAAAATTAATATTAACATTAACATTAACATTAATATTAACATTAACTTTAACATTAATATAAAAAATTTAAAAAAATTAATATTAACATTAACATTAATATTAACATTAATATTAACATTAACATTAATATTACGAATTAGAGTGAGGGAGGTTTTTGGGGGCTTTTTAAGGGGGGCTTTTGATCTGCTCCCATATATATATATATATATATATATATATATATATATATATATATATATATATATATATATATATATATATATATATATATATATATAAAGAGCGCGATTCCGGCGCAGCACCCCCTTCCCGCCCCACAACGCGGATCCCCCCAACCCCCCTTCTCCCGCTCGGAGTCCCCCCATCCTTTCCGCTTCTGTCTCCGCACCACCCCCTTCTCTCGCCATCACTCTCCACCATTCCAGCGGAGCGATAGACTCGGAGTCAGCTGAGGGCGCGCCAGAGCTGCCGGGCTTTGTTTGCCTCCCTAACCCCTTATCCCCCTCTCTCGCCATTACTCTCCTTAATTCCTTCGAAGCACTTGACTCCGATCCGGATGATTGCTCTCCAGAGACGCCTACCTCCGGTGGCCTCCCTAACCCCCTCCCCCTCCACCTTCCGGCCTCGACATAGTTCCCCTCCCAACCCCCCATCACCCCTCTCTCCTCGATGCCCCACCCCAAGCCTCCTCTACCGATATAGTGTTTCCCGGTGTCCAGTATTCGGCCGGTCTCAGATCGCACTCCAACGGCGCGGTAGCCGGGGCTCCGTCCTCCGTCGCTCCACCTCCCCCCTTCGATCGGCCATCGTTCCTCCTCGCCCGTCCTCCCCGCTCACCGGAAGATTTTGGCAGGCTCAGTAAGCGGTTTCCTCGATCGAGACAATCCTCTTTGCGCTCTGACGGAGTGCGAAGACTATGACATTTCCCCTTCAGCAGTCGCAGTCGTTTACTCGAGTTCAGATAGGACTCTAGCACCGGTCAGCACCAGCCCCGAAAACAACTCTCTCAAGAAAAAGAAAAAATCCAAGAAAAAGGCACGTACGGCAATGACCACGAGATCCGCCGCAAAGCTGCAAAACCCCCTACCTCCTCCTTTAATGCCTAACATTCTTTCTTGGAATGTTCGAGGCATTGGGAATAAACAGACTATGAATCGGATCATCAGCCTTACCAAATCACATCAGATTGATTTACTAGTCATTATCGAACCCAAAATACCTCACAAAAGAATGAAAGAAATTCAACTCAAGCTGGGATTCCCTTCCGCGATCACCGGTTGTCACGACATTTGGATCTTCTTCGCAGCTGACATCCGATTTGGCTTTATCAACGACTCCCCCCAAGCACTCGATCCTGTTGGGTAGAGCAAGGGGACCAACTACTTCATATGCAGCTACGCCGGTCACTGCCAGGCTGGGATGAAGATTGCTGTGACCGCAGCTTGATCAAGATGATGTCTGTGTGCCTCACTGTGTCCCACATCAGTATATGCATCCGTGTGATAATATGTATGTGAGCAAGGGGTCAGTTTTTGGAGAGAGCTATGCTATTGCTTATTTATGTAGGACGGTTAACCCTAAGTTTGCTATAAGAATAAATAAAGATATTGTAACACTTTTAACTTTGAATAGTGGTGTGGGTTTTTTTGGGGTTAATTAGAATTAGAATTTCAAAAATATTTGAAAATTAGAGTTCTGGTCCTGGCATTAACCAACTTAGAATTTGGATAAAGCCTCGCATAAATATTGAGAAGGAAACTTTCAAAAAGACCAAGCCCTGCATAAAGCTACCGTGTAGAAAGAAGCTCCAACAAAAGACACAAGCCTCGTATAAATATTGAAGATCGCAATCCACGCATAAAGATGCCTCGCAAAAAGAGACCCCAACAAAAGACACAAGCCTCGCATAAAACTCTCACAAAAGAAGCTCCAACAAAAGACATAAGCCTCCCACAAAGTCGTCCCCCGTAAATAAAGCCTCGACAAAAGAGCAAATCTCGCATAATCAGTCTTGCATAATTCTACTTAAATGGACAAACTCGCATAATTCTGCTCTAACATGCAACCTCGCATAATCAAGCCACATTAGAGCACACACACATTAAATGTACTGACAACTCTGTCAAGCTGTCAGCACACATGTTGCTAGCAATTTTGCCAGACCGTCAACACGTAATTGGCTGACACTGTAAGGCAAACACTCAATTGGTGGTCAGCTTTAACAAACATTCAATTGGCTTATCTCTTAGACCATCTCCAATGGGAATTTCTAAAATTTGGGTTTCTATCATACTTGGCATTGTCCTTTCTATCCTAGTTGTAAGAGTTTCTACACAGAATTGTACAACAAAATTTTTTTTTCAATAATTTAATAGTGTGGGCCCCAATAATAATAGGTGGCAATAATGTAGGATGGAAAATTTCTATGAGGGTTTCTACATGTAGAAACTCTCAATAGAAATTCTCCTCTCTCTCTCCCTCTCATGACAATTATTATTGGATCCCACACTATTAAATTATTGAAAAAGTATTTTTTTTTTTGTACAATTCTATGTAGAAACTCTTACAACTAGGATAGAAAGTACAATGCCAAGTAGGATAGAAACCCAAATTTTAGAAATCTCCATTGGAGATGGTCTAAGCCATCAAGTAGCCGCAAAATTCCTTGAGCCCCGATCGAGCTAGCAGTCAGCACGTGGACGTTCGCAATGACACGACGCATAACACGCATCCATGTGTTGAGTATCCAGGGCATCCAACTCACAAAATCATGCAATTATATATATGAGACGAGAAAGATTACCTCCTTTGTCTAAAAATAATCCATGATGTTGGACATTTAGGAGAAAGGATTGAACGGTGGAAAAATTAAGAGCACCATTTAAGGAGAGTGATGTCACTACCACTTTCTAGAATAAGGATATTTTGGTAATTGTGAATTTTTGATTATTTTTATAATATTTAATTTTGTGTAATATGATTTTGGCTTTTGCTAGTGTGACCTTAGAACAACTTAGCCTAGAGACTAACCATGACCATGGAGACCTAGCTAACTAGTTTGAGTTAGTATTTAGACTCTAATCTAGCTAGGAATGACTTAAAGACCATTTGGAGAATTGAATTAAGGAGCTAGTTTGGACCTTTAGCTTAAAGGGCTTGTTTTACATCATAGGAAAAGGTAATGGGCCTTTGTAACTTAGAGTAACCCTAGCCCACCTCATATGGCCGGCCAAGAGAACCTCTCACCCCCCTATTTAAGTCATCATGTAGCCCCCTTGCCTTCTTTGTAGCAAACCCTAACCCTAGTTTGTGTTCTTCCCCAATTTGCCTCCTTTTTCAAATTACCTCCAAATTAGACCAAATCAGTTTCATTGCATCCCTCTTGTGAAGAAGAAGTCTCTAAGGGCTAGCTAGCAAGGATTGAAGGCATTGGACTATAGGATTTTGGTGTTGAAGCTTTGGAAGGGGCTATTTCATTGAGATTCCAACTCTCAATAGGTAATGCTATCTAAACCCTTTCAATTCCTAATTTCTCTCCATAGATGCATGCATTTAGGGTCCCCCAGCTATTGGCAGAGTTTGGCTTCGATTCGTGTCCATTTGGTATGTGTATCGGAGGCGTGTCGGAGTGTAGTGTAAGTGTTTGGTGAAATGCCTCTTAGGAATTGATCTCACTGTTTTACAAAACTAATTTCATAAAATTGTAGCCCTATGTGTGTGGATTGTGTTTCCCTAGGACTCAGCAGGATTTGACACATTTTTGTGTCGTATTTGGACACGGGGATGCTCGTACGACACTGTGGTGCGTGTCCTGCTGCCACGAGTCTTGTACTCGCTGGACACGGCACGTGGACACGTGAAACTTGGTGGACACGTGGGGGCAACCTCTGTCAAGGTGCTCACAATGTTTCACGAGAAATGGATTCGTATCGAGGGAGAAATAGCGCTCGTATTGGTTTTGCTCTGACTGTGCGCACGCGAGTTCGATCCACTGATACGGTGTTCGTTCTCAGACACGACACGTCCTGGACACCTAGCAGACACTTGGACACGTAGCCCTACACTTACCCTAGCTACTGACACGATCACGAGGCTTCTTATTAGACACAGTGAGTCCTAGAGGGCTCGACACACGTGCACGAGCCCTCTTCCTGCACTGTTCTCTGATACTTGAACTTTGACACGATTTGACACATTATTTGGACACAAATTGGACTCAGTTTGGACACGTGACACCCCCTTGCTGACATCATGTGTGGTCTCTCCCCTCTTCACATTTTAAGTTTTGCTTTGAATTGGTTTTCGAATTTGGGTTTTGTTCAGTTTCTGAACAGTGGTTGACTGGGTGTTGTTGAGTTAGGGATCTCATTCCCAGATTGCTGAGATGATTGGGGGTTTCCTGATACATGTGTTAGTTTGGGTTTTGAGTTCCCTGTTTGTTGATCCCAGTTTCAATTGTTCAGTAGATATGTACTGTTAGTTTAGTTTATATAGTTTGATATATACTTTCACATAAGTTACGTATATATATATATATATATATATATATATATATATATATATATATATATATATATATATTTTGAACTCTCTCTCTCTCCTCTCTCTCTCTCTATATATATATATATATAATATATATATATATATATATATATATATATATTTTAAGATAAAATATATAATATATATATATATATATATAATAATATATTTTGAACTCTCTCTCTCTATAATATATATAATATATTATATATATATATATCTATATATATATATATATATTCTATATATAGAGAGAGAGAGAGAGAGAGAGAGAGAGAGAGAGAGTTCATATATGTTCTATGTATATATAGTTAGTTTATATATATATATATATATATATATATATATATATATATATATATATATATTATAGAGAGAGAGAGAAGAGAGAGAGAGAGTTCATATATGCTATGTATATATAGTTAGTTTATATATAGTAGTTCTTTATATATGGTTGTGGAGTTGGCTGGTTAGGGATCTTCCTAGGATTATTCCAGTTTGGATTTTCCTAACCCTTTACATTCACAGTCCAGTATCACAGTACACTATACACACACACACACACATGTACTTTACATTTGTCCCTTGCCCTTCTCTATATGTATATAAATATATATATCATGAATATATATTAGGTATGTATATATGTATGTAGATATGTATACATTTGTGAACTTATATATATAGGTTTATATATAAAATAAAAAAAATATATATAGGTTTATATATAGCCTACGTTATATAGGTATTATATATAGCCTATGTATATAGGTATCCTATATAGGCTTTGTCCTATATACTATATATATATATATATATATATATATATATATATATATATATATATATATATATATATATATATATGGTATATATACACATAGGAGTTTAGTTAGACTATATTTGACCCCTATAGGCCTATTTGTTCAAGTAGACTTGAGTTTGACTAAATCCTAGACTAGTTTGATTAGAGTTGACCTAGTTTGACTAGATTATGACCAAGGTTGACCAAGAGTTGACTTTGACCTAGAATGACCTAGAATCATGTAGAATGCATTGTAAACTTCATTTATGACATCTTGGATACATTATAACCTGTGTTGCTCTAATAGGACTCAGTTACTCCTGTACGGACATCTATTCTTATCACACGTTCAGGATATCAGACGAGTACATTCTCTGATCGTTTAATACTTGCTAGGACTTAAATTCTTTCTCTAGACTACTTTATTTGATACTGTCACGTTGTTATCACGGATTGGTACTATATGAATTTTTTTATGAGATGTTATCCCCCTCGGTGCATCGGGTACTTCATGTCATGTGCCTTTCACGAACATCATGTACTCGTTGTGCTCACACTATTCATGTACACTCATGTGCTCTCATGTACTCTCATGTTCACATGTGCTTCATGTATAAACTTTCATGTGCAATAACGTAACTTGACTAGATCATTGTGTATTGATTGGGGTAGGGGGAGTAGAAGTGGTTATGTGATCAATTCCAAAGTAGGTATTCATGTGCAACTCTGTAGCTTATTCATGTGCAAATTCAAGCCGTTTACATAACCATCTTGTGCTCTAAATCACTTAGTCACTTACAGTTCTTACAAATATTCCAAATTAACATCTTTCATCTTTTTTTTTTGCATGTTTGGTAAGATTTTTTCTTTCTATTTTTTTCTCTCTTAGTTTTCTTCCATGTTTGGTAAAATTGGTTAATATTGGTAGGCCAAGACATTAATGCAGTGGAGCTAGCACACGCTTCAAATCTGGAGTGTTTCATAGCTTTCTAATAATTTTTAAGTACGATCAAGTGCCCACTGTAACCTCCAATGCTATAAAATTTGACTAAAGTCAAAATAGAGCACTTGAAATATCTCCCGCTGTGGATCCTATAATATATAGAGAAATGTTAAGGGTACTACAAAATTTACACAATGTATATTTAGGTTTACCAAATTTTCTTTCTTTCAATACTTGCTATTTTAGTATGGCCAAAATTTTGACAGCCTTGATTTTATAGATTGTCAAAACAATAATGTCAAACTTTTAACAGTTCTAGGACTGCGAAAAACAACATTATTATGTCCAAGTAATTCTTGTAGTCTCCTTGACATTTGCCAATATATATTAAGGCTCACCAAAATCAGTAGAGTGTGTATGCAACATAGACTTCTAACAGTAATGGATTAATCCCAAGAAAAAACACAACTATTATTGTTATTATTAATAATTTCCTTTTTTTATTTAGCTAAAATATAAGTCGCTATTAGAGGGTTTGACAAAAATTGGCCAATGTAATTTTTTTTCCAGTTTTCAACTACAATTCTACGATTCACAACGTGCATGTCGGTACTGCTGGCTACAAACGTTGTGCCGCTCCTAGCAGTGCCAATGTGCTCTCGTTGGGCAACGATCGTGTCACTCTGAGCAAGGAAACCAACTACTTCATATGCAGCTATGCCGGTCACTGCGAGGCCGGGATGAAGATTCACTACAAAATACTATATTTTACCGACGGAACTTACCGAAGGAAAATAAAACGTCGCTATTTACCGACGGATGAGTGATTAACTAGCGACTGATTTTTATGTAAAATATACTGAAAATAATTGCCACTAGATTTGTCGGTAGTTAGTCGCTAATAATTAGCGACTACTTAGCGACGAAAATTTTCGTCGCTGAGCTGCTGTAAAAGTTAATCGACAACACTTTTTTTTCCATTCTCAAATTTTTCACCAAACCCAAAATTTCCCCCAAACTTGTTCCCTCCTCCTTCTTCGACCTCCTCCTCCACAGACCCCCTCCTCGGCGGCGACCTCCCCCTCTGATCCCCTCCTCATCTCCTCCGACTTCCTCCCCTCCTCCTCGGCGGCGACCTCCCCCTCCGACCTCCTCCTCATCCCCCTCCTCCTCGGCGGCGACCTCCCCCTCCTCCTTGGTGACCTCCTCCTCCCTACCTCTGATCCCCTCCTCCCCCGACCCCCTCACCCCCTCCTCCTCGGCCCCCTCCTCATCCTCGAGTAATTTTTTTTAAAATTTGTTACTTCTTTTCATATTTATATTATGTGTTTAATTAATCTATACTTGGACACGAAAATTATGACACAATGTAGTAGCTAGGATTTTGGACACGGACACTGACACAATTTAGTAGCTATGGTTTTGGGTATTCGTAAATTATTCGAAATTCGTAAAATTGGACGTTGGGCTTGGACATTGGACTTGGATACGATACATTGGTCAACTTGGACACGAGCATATGTTGTTTACATGAATTTGGTTTGCTATTTTTGTAGTGAATAGGCATATGTTGTTTACATGAATTAGGTTCATGTATGTATTCCTTTTCGATAGGATATGCCAATACCGATAGGATATTCGATTCCAATACCAACATGAGCATATGCCGATACCGATAGGATATTCGATTCCAATACCAATCCGATACGACTGATATCGAATTGATAGGCCGATACCAAGTTAACCATTCGTGGGTGTGTGTTTGTACGTATACTTGAGTACCGATACCAAACCAATAGGCTGATACTAAGTTACAATTAGGTACTAAATTAATTTGGGGGATGTATTTACAACATATATAGTACTTGGTGCAGAATTGGTTTGAGCAATGAGTCGATACTTAGTTGACTGTTCGTGGATGTACAATCGGCGACATGAGAGCAAGATTGGTTTGACGGATGATTTCAAGGCGGGCGTCGAAGAATTTTTGAGATACGCCAGTAGTCAACCTTATTTCATGGATGGAAGGCTCATAAAGTGCCCTTGTGTCAATTGTCGTAATATACCATTCAGAGAGGTAGATCTCGTGAGATAGCACCTCTACAAGAAGGGTTTCGTACCGAACTACAACGAGTAGACTACTCAAGGAGAACATTTGGTTCAGCAATATTAGTCCTCCTTCAATACGGAGGTAGGAGACCCCACTCTTGGAGACCACTTCCAATATTGCCATCGAAACTTGGCATGTGAGTTAGTATTTGATACGGCTTGTGACGATCCAAGTTTTGATCTGGAGGATCCGAATCCTGTTGCGAAGGAGTTCTATGATATGTTCAACCATGTCGATACTCTGTTATATCCGAGTTGTGATTCTCATTCTGTCCTGTCGGTGGTGATGCGGTTGTTGAACCTCAAGTCTGATTTTAACTTACCGCAAGAATGCTACGACCGAATAATTCAGTTTGTTAGAGAGTTGCAGCCAAAAGGAGCGAAGGACTTGTCAGAAAACTTTTACAAGTCGAAGATGATGATACGGAAACTTGGATTAGGCTACAAAAAGATAGATTGTTGTCAAAATGGCTGCATGTTGTACTACAAGGAGAACAATGATAAAGACAAATGTATTTTCTATCACGAGGACCGGTACAAGCTCATTCGGGGCAAAGTAAAATCAACTGTACGAGCAAAGTTACGCCCCTATAAATACATGCAGTTTTTGCCGATCACAAAAAGGCTACAGAGGATGTATATGTCCTCGGATACTGCAGAACACATGACATGGCATAGTAAAGAGCGAAAGATGGATGAAGGTGAATTATCTCATCCTTCCGATGGAGAGGTATGGAAGCATTTTGATCGATGTCATCCTAGATTTACTGTGGAGCCTAGGAATGTTCGGCTGGCTTTATGTTCTGATGGATTCACTCCTTTCGGACAGTCGGAGGCTCAGTACTCTTGTTAGCCGATGATTTTAACCCCTTATAATCTACCACCGTGGATGTACATGAAGACTCATATGTTCTTGACACTTATCATATCCGGTCCAAAAAATCCAAAGAAGAACATCATATCTACTTGCAGCCGTTGGTGGACGAGTTAAAATAATTGTGGCAGTTCGGCTTTCAGACGTTTGATATGTCAATGGAGCAGAACTTTCAGATGAGAGCGATGTTGATGTAGACCATCAATGATTCCCCAACATACAGAATGTTATCTGGGTGGAGTACTCATGGTATTATGTCTTGTCTGATATATATGGAAAAGAGTAAGGCATTTTGCCTTTAGAATGGAAGAAAAGCTTCTTTTTTTATTACCATCGTCGGTTCCTTCCAATGTCGTATCCATGGAGACTGAACACGGACGCCTTTAGATCTGGTAAACAGGAACTAAATCCTCCCCCATTGAGATTGACTAGAGATATCGTTTGGGCAGAGGAAGAAGACTTGTCGACTGTAAAGGAAGATCCGAGTTCGGGCCATCACTTAGAAGGATTCGGACATGGCCACAATTGGACCAAGTGGAGTATCTTTTGGTACTTAACTTATTGGAAGGACAATCTCATAAAACACAATCTTAATGTCATGCATTTTAAGAAAAATGTATTCGACAACATCTTCAATACGGTGATGGATATCAAGAGAAAAATGAAAGACAATCCCAAAGCAAGAAAGGACATGAAAATTATTTGCAGGCGTCCAAAGTTGCATCTAACACGAAGATCTAATGGTAACTGGGTCAAGCCCTCAGCACCATTTACACTGAGTAGGGATGATAAATTGATAATATGCAATTGGATTAGAAAGTTGAGATTTTCTGATGGTTACGTGTCAAATTTGGCAAGATGTGTCGATCTCAACGAACGCAAGCTGATAGGAATGAAGAGTCATGATTGCCACGTATTCATGGAACGTTTACTTTCTATCGCTCTGAGAGAGATGCTGCCTTCTCAAGTATGGGGTCCGCTGGCCGAGTTATCTATATTTTTTAGAGATTTGTGTTCAAGTAAGTTGACGGTACAACATATGTTTGAATTTGAGGAGAAGATTGTATTGACATTGTACAAGTTAGAAAAGGTGTTTCCCCCCGGCTTTTTTGATAGTATAGAACATTTGCCTATTTATCTTGCATACGAAACACGTATCGGTGCTCCCGTCCATTATCGATGGATGTATCTATTTGAGAGGTATAAAATATTTAATTATCTAGTACTAATAATTATTTTATTCAAACAGATCTAATATTGAATATATTATTTATAGATATCTACATAACCTGAAAAAGAAGGTGGGCAATAAGGCCCACATAGAAGCTTCGATATGGAAAGCATATATTATTGAGGAGGTCTCAAACTTCTGCTCAATCTACTTCGATACTCATGTCAAAACAAACTAGAATAGAGCACCAAGAAATGATGAAGGTGAGGTCGATGAATCGAATCGTAGAATCCGCACTATTTTTAATGTTGGTGGCAAGCCTACAAGTGCTTCTAAGTTACGGTGGTTGGAGGACGATGAGTTTGAAGTCGCTCATCGGTATATCTGTCTAAATAGTGGTATAGAGGAGATGGAAGATATAGAGAAGTAAGAGACATAATTTTGCTACGTTATACTCCAATTTTATGATATACTTGTAAAAATTTCTCTAAGTTTTCTCGTTTTTATCATAGTATTTTTAGAGTTGAGATAAAAATGGAGAGACGTAGCATTGATGAGGATGATCTTACTAGAGAGGTTGACAGAAATTTTTTGTCGCGGTTCCATAACTACGTAAGGATTAGTAATTAGTTTTAACTATTCTAAATTCAATTGACCGACGAAAGGGCTTTTTTCCTAATGACGTTATGATATGTGATGTTTTAGATTTTTCGTCCTAGCACACAATTCACCGACGAAAGACTTCGAGCACTGGCTATTGGAATAAGCAAGAGGCCAAAATATTGGGATGGATATACCATTAATGGCTTCAAATTTAGAACCACGGATAAGCCTATCAATCACTTATTTGTCGATGAGGAGGCTAATTACACAAAGAATTTTGGAGTTTGTGTAAGGGGTTCAGTCTACGACGTCGATCCAGAATTTGACTATTACGGTATTCTAAGAGATATTATAGAGTTGGATTACTTTTTTGATACCCAAATTGTGTTGTTCAAATGTGATTGGTTCAACACAACACCCAAGCAAGGATAGAAAATTGACAAACAGTTTGGATTTATTGATATAAAATATAAAAAATGATATGTAGGTTTCGAACCGTTTGTGTTGGCTAGTCAAACGGTCCAAGTGTACTACACGAGTTATCCTAGTCGACGACGCACTACTCGTGATTGGTGGGCTGTATGCGAAACTAAAGCAAGAAATACATATAATATTGGAGATCAAGCATACCAAGAGGATGAGGTAGTCATGCCTCAACCAACATATATGAGTTTAGTCGACGTTGACGACATGGAGGTTGACGTTATCCTAAAGGATGATATAGTTGATGAAAAACTTGACGTAGAGGACTTACCTCATGTAGAGGAGGAGTCTGAAATGGGCGTATCGGATGAGGAGGAAGAATTTGAAGATGAAGGTGAAAGTGGAAGTAATAGTAAAAATGAAGAAGATTCGGATTACGAAGAAGATGAAGAAGATTAGTACGTATTACCTATTAGATTTGCATTGATTATTTGTATCAACACATCAATTTTTATTTCTTTTAGATTTACATATGGCGAGACGAGGCCGTACACGTCGACTTCGAGGATCTGGGTCGACCCACCCTCCTGCTCCTACTCCTCCTAGTACTCCGGCTGCAGATCGCAGAGGAGTTAGCGAGGACGCACTACAAGAAAAAAGATGATTCTTGACGGTATATAAGTTGACGGTCCTCAAAAGTCGTCAACAATAGTGGTTTTCTTGACGTATTTAGGCTTATGTCAAGAGAGATCCTTTTATTTGTTAAATTAGCAATTTTATACTATGTATGTTGACGGTTTCGGAAGATCTGTCAAGAAACAACAATTTATTTATTGACGGTTTTGGTGATAACCGTCAAGTAATGTACGTGCCAAAAACTTAGCGGGATTTTTTCAACTGCCATTTTAGTAAAAATTTTAAAATTTTTATATGTGTTGACGGTTGTGGTTCCTTTCAATTGATGAACCCAGCAAACTTTCTCCCGATCGTCCCCTTCCTTTCCTCCACTATTCCTAACTTTTTCCTCCTTTAGCGAGAGAGCCCCCCACTCCTCTTCTCTAAAGAGCCCCCAATCCTCTCCTCTTTCACCACCCTAAGAGAGAAACCCTAACCCTAGTTTTCTCCACAAATTTGGATGCTCTATGGAGGGCCAGGAGAAAATAGAGAAACCCTAACCCTAACCCTAGTTCTTCGACCTAGCCCCTGGAGAGGAACTGGACTGGGGTCGGCTGCCGCCCGGACAGCTCCCGTGTCGCCGTCGTCCGGCTCCCCGATGCCCGCCTGAGCGGCGCCCTCCCCCCCGTCGCTCTCAGCAGGCTCACCGCTGGTGAGGCCGGACGGTGGAGGCCATGTCGGGGAGCCACCTGGAGGAGGTGAAGAGGAGGGTGGAGGAGTACAGGAGGCCGCTGGTGAGGCACGGGACTGACGGTGCCGATGGTGGCGGCCGTCGCCGAGGTCAGGGTCGAGCTGGAGGAGTCGAGCCGGGCCGGGGTGAAGGCGAGCAGCGACTGGGTCATGGCGAGCATGTGCAAGGGGACTGACAGCTACGGCGTGACCACCAGCTTTGGCGCCACGTCCCACCGGAGGACCAAGCAAGGGGGAGCCCTACAGAAGAAGCTCATTAGGTTGGTGACCACTCTGAATCCACATCGGAGAAGGAGTTCTGCTTGAAGTCCAAGTCGACCATTGGCGTCGAGTTCGCCACCAGGACCGTCCATGTCAAGATCTATTCGATTCTTCGTCCCGTCTTCAATTTCTTAATTAATTGCCCATTTTTTTCTACAATTAGTAACTAGAATTATACATTCATTCCATTTAAAGAAGAATTATCATACTGCCATATGAAATCAAGTTCTGGAACTGCTGAAGTTCTAAAAGGATTTGAAAATATTGAAGCCTGATCATTCAACTCATCAGAAACAGCAATATTAGCATTTAAGTCATCAAGCAGGGGAGTTGTTGAAACTTCAGCTGGTTGGATGGCTTGCTGTCACTCCCCGTTCCCAGAATACGTATTTTTATACATGTACAACTCATATATATTTATTTAGTATTTATCATGTATTATTCTGTATTTAAATTTCTTTAATTTCATGTTAATTAATTATCTGCATTTTATTTCCTGCAATTTTATTCCTGTATTTTATTTCTGTATTTTATTTCCTGCTTTTACTTCTCTGTTTCAGTCTTATTTTAGGTTCGGCCATGGTTGGTTTTTTTTCTCGGGTTCATGGTGGTTCACATGAACCGAACCCCACAAACCCCCACCTACCACCACCCTTTCTATTTAAGCCCCCATCCCCTTCTCTCTCCTCATCACTCTCTCCACCAACCAACAGCAGGCAAGTACATCTTGCTTCTTGCTTCCCACTTGGAGAACCATTTTTATGGTTCATTTGTCTTCCTCTCATGATCGCAGGAGGACTCGAGTGGGTTCCTTACTCCACCGCTCGTTTTGTTATTTATTTTATACTTAGCCGTTTGGCACCGACATGTTAGTCGGATTGTCTTGTACTTACTCTTACATAATTGTAATTAAGTCAGACTGCAGCTGATAACAATTGTGTACACTTTGCTACATCATCTGGCTATGTTTTGTAAAGCCAGATATCAAGAACATTTTGACTGAGCGTTTGGGATGCCTTACTGCTTTATCTTACATGTTCTCTATTTCTGTTTCTTATTTGAATGATTGAGACAATAGATGTGAAATGACCATAGTGAGACTTTCATGTAGTATGCACCCCCTCGTCTGGTTAGACAGCATTGATCGTATTATACGGTATTCATCTACCCGTAATACGTAGCTGGCTGAGTCATTCCCCCGCTCTCCAGTATTCTGGTTCTGGGGCGTGACACTTGCAGTCCCAAATCCGTAGAATTCTCTGTTTTGCTAGGATATCTGATGATATCTCATTTTCTTAGGATTATCGTTGAAATTATCTATGTAATAAGTATTTAGTATCTAAAGCCCGTGAGTGTTGGTTGATCATCTTCTTAATGGTCATAGCGAAGTAGACAACTATTTTGCAGACTGTCTTGCTAATAAAGATAGTTCGGATACCTTTATTTATGCCTCTAATATTCCTTTCCATTCTTAGTACGAGTATCGCCTCTTAGGTTTGTTTGTTTTAGAAGCTGTTGCAATAAACTGCAGTTATTTTGCTTGTTCTAATTCTTCTATTGCTTAACATTAAGGCGGTTCATACTCTGAGGGTAACTAGTAAATGTCTTGATGGTTTCATGTGTTCCATTATGCATCCTTCCTCTTCACTTTTCTAAACTATCATATTGATTGACATTCATATTTCATAGCTACTTAGGATTATCGGGATCCATAGTGAATTAGATTTTACCACCTGTCAATTTAACAAACTTTTTACCATTAGACTTGCATTTAACTGAAGTGGTACCTTTATTTCCATTGAGAGGATTCTGCATATTCAGGAGGTTGGCTGACTCTTTATTAGTACTAGATAGAAGCTTTTCAAGTTTGCTTCTTAAAATGTTATGTTCATTTCCTTATTTAGTTAATGCTTAACTGATAGTTTTGGTGCAGAGAAGACGTGCTTTGGAAGAGTTTGTAGGAATGATACTTTTAGATATTGATCTATCTAGAAGTTCTCCTATAGCTGCTTTTCTTGAGCTAGAAGTTGCTACACGGTCATATATGTATCTTCCCTTGTTATATGTTAGGATTTAAAATTCATCTTTGATTCTTTATGATATTTAACTGTGGGAACTTGAATCAATTTATGATTCTACTTTGAACTTGCATCTCGTAGATATGATTTTGAGGTATTTTATATGTAGTGTGTCTACATGGCATATTATCTGATTTTTTTACAAGAATTTTTGTTAGTTGGTCATGTTAATTGTCTCCCAATATGCCTACACTTACACTTTGCTTTCATACGTCTTTCAGCCATGTTAGCATAAGTCATGTTAATTATTTACTATTTACATATCTGATGATATCTCATTTTCTTCTTGTGTTCATATATGTTCTTTCTTAGTTTTTGGTTGTAGAATATGCATTTAATAGTAAATTGGAGAAAACTATTACAATTTACAACTTTTAAGGAAATACAAAAACGAACTCCAACTATATGGATTATGGACATTAATAGAGAAGTTCTACGGCTAACTCGGTTGCTTCTTAACAAAAGTTTTACTTCCAACCCTCAATCTATATGCGAAAAGTTGACTTCTTCGTTTAAAGTTAGTAGAAAGGTTTACCTCTCACCCCCTTTAAATTTAAAGTTAGTAGAAAGGTTTACCTCTAATGCAAATTGTTTTTTTTTACATAATGGTTTTGTATTGATGCAACGATATTTGAAAACATCTAAACCTCTTCACTAGTGCCTCTAACCCTTTCGGCCCTGTTGTTGCTGCCTTACCTGTGTTGCTACTGCCCCTAAACCTTTTCCAAGTTCCCCGACCTCTTGTCTATTTCCTGGGTGTATCTCCACACCCCTTAAACTGCTGCGTCTACCATGGCAAAGCAACAAGGTTGTTGCTACTACTACCGATACCGCTATTGACATTGCTTCCCTTTTCTTTAGGAACCACCACATCCACTCAATTAGATATCTCAAGTCCTCCTCTCTGAGTTTAGCCCAAATTGAACTCATATATCCTCTATTACAATAGGATGGGATATAGGGATGCCCCAATGTTACAGATTGTATAAAGAGAAGCTTTAAGATGAACCCTGAACCATGCCTCAAATAAAGATTCAAGAAGGAATGTCTAAGAACATCACAGTACTCATTTTGATATCAAACCCAATAGGGAGAGGGGAGTCCCCATGTTGCTGTTGTCATGCTTGACATGAACCCCTTCCCCTCTCAACCTATACTTGCATAGGTGCTGCCCTATGCACTCACCTTCCTGCAACAGGGAGCCAAGCCCCAAACTGCTTGCTGTCGAGCCAAGGACCAGTGCATGCACAAGGCTTGCACTCTGCAGTGTACAGGGCCAAGTGCCCCTAGCTGATACCCCATACTTGTTTTATGACTTGCACAAGTCTTGCACTCTCATCCCGACCTTTATTTTATGTTTCTTTAGTGTTGTGTAACCATAAGAAAAAATTACTCCAAAGTTTTTGGACCTTGTGTGCAAATTGTGCTTCTTTATATTATGACTGAGCTATAATTTTTTAATTGGTACCCCTATCTTCTCTATATACTTAGAATTCATTATGCATCACTAATTCATCTATATACTTAGAATTCATTATGCATCATTAATTCTATAATGTAGAACTATTTACATGACTGTTGTATCATAGCTATCTTATGCGGATACTCCTCCAGGGGGACTGTGTCCGCAATTCATTCCGTACCTGATACGTATCCAACATGACGCTTCCACGACACTCGTGTCGTATCTAGTTTGCCCATGTCTAGTGATGACTTGGCTAACTGATGTTATGTGATATTATTCCTTTCCCTCCATCTCCTATTTATGATACTGTTTAGTATCAGTACAAACCAAGGATTTATGTATGTGCAAGATAGTAGCTATCTTTTGCTGCTTTTTTTTCTTTCCAAATTGTATAATTTTAATTGATCTTGATGTGTATATTAGACAATCCAAGGATTTAAAGAAGAGAAAGATTGTCCAATTAACTTCTAAACATGATAATGAATTAACTTGTTATGTTGTCATTTCATTTTGATAGTTTAGTTGAGTTATTATAATCTTCTTATTTTCTTCAGGATATTGTTTTCTTTTTCTTTTTTGGTCAACAAGCTCATTAATTAACTTGTTATGTTGCTTTTGTTCTCTCAGGAACTACATGGAAATGAAGGTGTTGTGAATATGGGAGGGTGTGCTTCGGCCGAGTTTGCTACTTATTTTGGTTTTATTTGTATAATTTTCAGTATTTGATGTTTAAGATGTATGAAAACTATATACATTGGTTAGATATGTTTGTGGTTGAATGTTTATGGTGTACGAACACGTATTTGTTAATATAAATATTGTGTATTAATGTTCTTTGATGCTTGTGATGTTTTGGATTATATTGATATTATGTGTGTTTGATATATAATATCTAATTATAAATAAGAAATTTGTTATACAAAAATTAGCTTCTCTTGACGGTTATAAAATGTCATCAAATATCTGAATTCTGCTACAAAACAATATTTCTTGACGGTTATTACTCGTCATCTAGGCAGGAGTCAAGAAAATTTTTTGCCTACGTTGACGGTTTCTAAAAACAGCTAGCTTGACGGCTAAAAATAGTCAAGAAAATTACTTACTGTGACAGCAAAAAACCGTCAAGAAAAGCTATGCCAGCAACCGTCAAGAAATGGGGGAGACTTTTCTTGACTTCGGCCTAATTGACGGATCTGCAACCGTCAAGATACCCATTTCTTGACGGGGAATCACCGTCAAGAAAAGCCCTTATTCTTGTAGTGACGATTTGGTTGATGAGGAGGATGGCTTATCTCCGTCGTTCACCCGTTCTTCGGTCGGCGGAGCTAGCCCTGATATTCCTTCAGCATCTACTCCTACCGGTGTTGGTGCCCCGTCTTCTACGCCGGAGACTACACATGTTGCTCCTACTGCGACAAACTCATATCATGGCCTTTTGGTCGACCGTAGAGTGTACATACGTCGACCAGGATTTACAGACCCTCCAACTCTGCCAGAGCGGCCAGCCAACATCACTCGTCCCGAGCTGTGGGCCGATGGAATGACGTAAGTATATAAGTGTACACTACCAAAATATCTCATATTAGCGACGCCAAATGACGTTGCTAAACAGCCACAAAATGTCGCTAACTGAAAACAGCGACATTTTGGACATGTCGCTTTATTCATGGTCGCTATTAGCGAAAACGTCGCTATTCGTCGCCATAGAGACGAAGATCGGCGACGCACTACGTCGCTAGTATTAGTGACATTTACCGACAACAACATTGCTAATTAGCGACGTAACCTTTCGTTGCTGATTGTCACTGTCTGTTCAAATTTTAGCGACTTTAAATTATTGATTAGCGACGTTGTCCGACTCCATATCTGAGAATTTTTTGTTTGCCAAGTTATCATTTTAGCGACGTTTAGCGACGTTACAATACTTGGATACCGACGTCCAGATATTAGATTAGCTGACCTGTACAGTTTGCCACATCAACGCATCTGTGACGTTCTGCGACGATTAGCGACGGTTGGTTCTCAGGTTTGCGACGTTCTAGCGACGTAAGTGTGCGTCGCTGACCGTCGCTAATTCCAAAAAAATTGTAAAAAAATCAGGCAATATGCATTTCACATAAATAACAGTTACATTAAAAATATTGTACCTGCATTTAGAGTTTCAGTTTGCAAATAATAGATCCGGAGCAACCCTCCATAGAATTTTCTGGGTTTGCCGACCCCTTCAGTTGAACACTCAACACCGGTAAACGAATATAGAGACAAATAATAATAATACACTACCAATAATCAAATAAATAGAATCGAACGATCAGAAAGACAAGAAATAGTCGATAAAAGAAATCCACTACTAAACGGCTATAAAAAGTGTGTCCGATAATATTCAACATAACATAACACAAATAGTCATACCCGGGATAAAATAAATACATAAACCAACAAACACATAAATACCCAACAATGGGTCACCAATACAACAAATGAAAACAAGTCCAATAAAGGACTACGCCTGGTCAGGATAAGGAGGAGGAGGAGGAGGAGTAGGCAGTGTATGCACCTAGGACACCAGGAACCTATGCTGCTTCGGGGTCAGCATCACCGATAACGACCCATCAGTAGGAGAAAGAGGGAGCAGTGGAGCTGCTGCAGTCGGTGTGGATGCCGAAGCATGACCAGAAAGTGTCCGCTCCATGGCCAGCAGTCTGGAGTTGGTGGACGCCATAACAGTCGCCATCCTCGAAACCTGCTCGCCAATGGCCGTCTGCGTCCCCTGTACCGCCTGAACGGCACGATCCGTTCTCTCGCCCGTCTTCCTAATGGTGCGCTCGAGCATATCAAATCGTGTGGTGAGGGCCGCATCGTCCGTCTGCAGCTGAGACTGGGGCTGCTCCATCCTTCGCAACAACTCGTCACGCTGCTCAGTAAGCTGGCGACAGAGTTCCCCCACTCGGACTGACTCCTCTGAGGGATGTGAGGAATGCACACTGGCAGAGGAGGCTCTGGATGACTGCGTCACCATAAAGGCGTCCTAGGATCCCGTACCGTAGTACGTACCCCTCTGAAGACCACCAACGGCGATCATCCAGAGCTCGTCCATCGTCCGAGCCGGAGGGGGCTGTACGGAAGTACCAGCCCCTCCCTCCACAGATGCACTAGTAAGCTCACGCTCTAGCCTAAGATACTCATCCTAGAAAAAGTATGCATCTCAATAAGCATAATATTTAATACCAACCTAGTTGTTCCACGTCTATGGATATATTTGTATATTTCTTAAGTTATAATAAAGTTAGTGACACGTAAAGTAATACTTACATAGCTCTGCGTGGCCCGATCATCGATGAGCTTTCCGTCCTTCCGATGGGTAGCTAGGAAGACCGTCATCATGTTGGAGTTCGCACCCTTCTTTACCTATTATAATAAAATGTTTGTCATTAAAATTAAACATTTTATTACTACTTTCATTAAAATAATATATTACAGTAAAACACGTACCAGGCGACGAAAATATTTCGTCATGGGAATCGAGCTACCACACCACTTTCCTGCCTTCGTCCTAGCCACCTTCGCCTTCTCCGACCGTTCCTTGTACCTAGGAGCGTCGAATCTAGCCTTCATGGCAGTCCACTGCTCGGGCGTGATCCAACCTTGGATCCCTTTTCCGGAACGGTCTCGAGCCTACTGGTCGTCGATCGCATCCCGGATCAACTTGGCGTCAACGGCAGACAATTGCTTCTCAATCATCTCAGCCCGGTGTGGTGGATAAAAATATGTTTTCTACAAGAATTTAATTAGTTAGCTATACAATATGCATAAAATATGATTTACACTAAAAGCAATATACTTTAGTTACCTTGAAGTGGCAAACCAGAATGCCTTTCTCTCATCCGAGACATCCGAGTAGTTGATCCAAGGCCCGCCGTAATTGGACCTCAGAAATAACCCCAATGTCCTCTGAACTGACGGGAGACGATATCTACACAACGATAATTAAATTCATTAACATATAGATATAAGTATGAATAAATATTCACTAATAACTTACTTTGTAGGCCCGTCGGACCAAATCTCCATCCTCGTCTCGTCCGGAGGGGCGCATGGGAAATCTTTCGGATCATATATAGACGGCGTAGGTGCGACCTCCTTCACCCGCTCCTCCGTCTCCATAGTGCCGTCAGCAGGAGAAATGCTGCTGGTCGGGCTAGGATCAGGCCTGGAACTATCTGTCCCAGGAGTGTTGCCACGTATCATCGACGCAGACGGAGATCCGAGTAGCTGGTACACTGGAGTACTATGAGACGAGGGACCGGCACCGTCATCCACTAACGATGTACCACTCTGTCCACCGGTGGAACCTCTACCTCTGCGGGATACTCCTCTACTGCCACGGGGGTACGATCCTCTGCGTCCTGCCATACCTGATAGAAATAGATATCTACAAGATAATAATCATGCATTTAATATATCACATGTTATAAAGATAAACCCGGAGCAACTCTCCATTGAATTTGCATATAATAAACATACATTTAACATATCACAGTTTATAAAAATAGACCCAGAGCAACCCTCCGTTGAATTTCTAGATAATAACCAAATTTAGATAATAATCTCTATAAACATCCAGAAAGTAAAATAAACATCCAAGTCTAGATAATAACATCCAGAAACATCCAAGGCTAACCCAGAAATAAGTCAACTGGAAACCAAGTCGGTCGAAAATCAATATCCAAAAACAAAGCCAAGTCTAACCCAGAAATAAGTCTATTGTCCTCTATGCAGGCGCAGAGAGATCTCCATCCTCAGCCACTGCGCATAAGTAGGATCCACGCCAGCAAGATCAATATTCAGAGGAAATGGATGACTGGAACTTCCGGTGCAACTGCCCTCTGGTGCCACCTCCTCCTTCACAGGAATCTCGGCTTTAGGAATCACTTCCTCCTTAATAGTAGGAGGAAGTTCTTCCTTGACCGTCATCTCTGCAGTAGGTACCACTACCGACCCAGCAGCAGGAGGAAGCACTACCTCTTAAGCAGCAGGAGGTGCCACTACCTCCTCAGCAGCCATTTGTGCCTCTCTCAAGCGACGTCCTCGAGTCATGGGTGCCATATGGTAAGATTGATGGAAACATAGAGATTAATTAAGGATTAAACAAAATGACAATGTTAGACGTGTAATGTGGAAGATATTTTATATTTTATTTTACTTTCAATCATCTTCTGAAAATTTATCTTCTTCGTTCTCCGTGTCCTCATCTTCGCTTTCATCTACTTCTTTTTCCTCTTCAGATACTTCTACCTTTTCTACACGATTAGACGTGTAATATGGAACTTTCGTTGTGTCCACATCAACTGTATTTGTTACGAGAGGTAGCTCGTCCTCCTGATAAGCTATTTCGTCAACATCGTAGGTATTTTTGGCTTTAGTCTTGCATACTGCCCACCAGTCCAACCTAGTTGTTCCCCGTCTAGGATAAGTAATGAAGTAAACTAGTTGAGCCTGACTTGCTAGGACAAATGGTTCGTAACCTTGATATCGACGACGGTAGTTAATATCCACAAGACCATGCTTGTCAATTTTCCAACCTTGATCTTGGGTCGAATCGAACCAAACACACCTGAACAACATGATCTTAGCCGGCTCTACGTCGTAGTTATATGTTAACTCCACAATCTTCCGTAAGATGCCATAGAAATCATTGCCCGAAACTACATCTTTGTAGTTTGTAGATCGGATACACAAACAACTATTTTTGGTCGAATAAAGATCTAGAAAGTTCTCTCTGATCGGAGCATTTGTTGACTTGAACCTAAACCCATTCACACAATAGCTTGGCCATATTTTGACGGAATAAATGGGCCCCTTGGCTAGAGTTCTAATAGACTCATTCTCTAGTATTGTGTCCGGACGATCGACCTAAATACCACAAGATAAGAAATTAAATTCAGTGTTCCGTTAATTACTGTGTAAAGTGCATATACGAGAAGTAATTACTGTATCATCTTACATATGCACTCAACTATGAAGGAAAATGACGTCCCATTTCATGTTCCAGTTCTTCATCCGTTATGTACTGTCTACTCGACCTCATTTCATCATTAAATGTGCTGAAAATAACAATACGTATACCAATTAGTGTAATAATAATATTGGATACTATTACATGTATAGATGACGTAAATGTGGACGTGTTAGTTACTTACCCCTCGAGCTTCTCCACTTCATCCTCGTCGCAGTTGGGCAATATATATAATTGAGTAGTCTTTAGTTCCTCGTCATTCAGATATCTTTTCTTCATTTTCCCGGAAGGCTTTCCGAAAGCATTGAAGACTTTTAGTTATGCATCATTAGATTCAATATATACATCGTCTTTTCTAGGAGCTCTTGTTCTATTAGTAGCAACATGTGGCTTGAAATTATAGATCCCATTCCCGGAGTTATTTTTTAGAAATATTTAATTATTCATTTATTTGATTTAATAGTGATTTTAGAATTTTTGTAAATTATTATTTAGTTAATTATTACGGTAGATGACATTAGCCATGGTTGAGTTTTGAAGTACCAGACGACTAAGAATCATGGCACGGATAGCGCAGTGGCGTGCCTTGACTAGTGTATTAGCCATGCCAGGGAAGGCTAAGACATAGTGATGCCCTAACTAGGAAAACCAGGCTAAGTTGTGACATGACCCTATAAATAATTAACTAGCTATTCATTAATATTATTGATTTTAGGAGACCCGGTTGTACTAAACCAGTCCGGACAGGACCCGATCCAAACCCGGGCCCATGTAGTCATGCAGAGTGTTCAAGAAGTCCAGGTAGGTGCATATTGTATCTACATATGTTTTGTACCTTATTTCCAAGGGATTGACTATATTCGTTATACCTAAAATATTATTTTATCGATAATTATTCAGCAATTTAGAACTTTTGCACGATTTTCGGTAGACCGAATATAACAGGATTATATGGTGTTCCCCAATACCATACCTACATTTGGTGATTGAAATTACAGCATTGTTATTATTGATACAATAATTGGTATATAAATATCTTATTAGGAAATTGTGTTATTAGAAAATAATATATATATATATATATATATATATATATATATATATATATATATATATATATATATATATATATATATATATATATATATATATATATAGTTAGGAATTGTGGCAATAAACAAAAGGATTAATTATTTTATTATAGCTATATTCTAAATCTTGATGTATATATGGTATAGTATATATGTATTCATCATATATATATATATATATATATATATATATATATATATATATATATTTTTTTTTTTTTTTTTTTTTTTTTATATATATATAAATATATATATATATATATATATATATATATATATATATATATATATATTTATATGGTATAGTATATATGTATTCATCATATGCATATATATATATATATAAATATATTTTTTTTTTTTTTATATATATATATATATATATATATATATATATATATATATATATATATATATATATATTTATATGGTATAGTATATATGTATTCATCATATGCATATATATATATATATATATATATATATATATATATATATATATATATATATATATATATATATATATATATATATATATATATATATTTTTTTTATTCATCATATATATATATATATATATATATATATATATATATATATATATATATATATATATATATATATATATATATATATAAAATATATATATATATAAATATATATATATATATATATATATATATATATTTATATATATATATATATATATATATATATATATATATAAAGAAAGAGAATAGGTAAATTGATTATAAATAGATAAAAACCTAAACTAAATCCCAGCCCGGCCAAGCAGTTGGCCCGCAGGCCCTCAATTCCCCCACAGGCCCTTAAGTTCCCCACACCCCTGAAACCGAGCAGAAAACCAAACCCTTCCCCCGATTCTGTGAATAACCGAACATATGTTCTATAAATAGGGAGAGAGAGATCGAAACAAAAAAGAAAAACCCTAACCCCGAACCAACGCTGCCATCTTCATGGTATAGGCGGCCACCTCGACGGCCACGCGTTGTCGGAGGACCGCCGGACGGCCGCCGCGCGCGCGCATATGCGCGGGTGAGCAGCAGCAGGTTGCAGTCGGAAGCTCGACTTCGCGATGAGTTTCCCGCCTCGTCTCTCGACCGATTCTCGATCTTCCAACTCTGGTACGAAGCCAATATATACGCCTTTACATTCTATCAATTACTTTATGTGTAGATGCGCTAGATCGGCTAGAATATCGACCCGAAAATCGATGAAAACCTGTCCTAAAAACAGGACTGACAACAGTCGAACTAGCTACTTTGTATTTAATTATCATCCAAACCATGCATGATTTCAAAAATCTATTTGAAGGCAGTCCTAGACAACTTATAGAGCTTCACAACCTTTTTGCGGATTTGAAAATCATCGATTACGCGTCGAGAAATCGAATCCCAAAGGTTTCTAAAAATCTGTTTTCAAAACTAGAAAATTGTTCGATACGACGTGCGTCCCGCCAATTCGGACGACGTGGTCGCGAATCGAAAGCATCGAAAGGTGCATAACGGCTTCGTGGATGTATGGGCTTTGACAGAATTCAAATTGGTCTTGTGTGCACGACGAATTTGATACGTATCCGTCGAAATTCACCGTATCGACCTCTGTGCAAATTTTCTAATTACTTTGTGCACGCTCGTCAGATCGAGACAAAAATTGTGCCAACAAGACCGTATCATTTTTCTGGTCCTGTATGCCAAGTTTGGTCCGATTCTGAGACTGTTGATCGGATCGCCGTTTTGCGGGCCCCACGATCCGATTCAACGGGCAATTTTGTGCGCGGCCCACCGGAATCCAACTTTGGACATATAGTTGGGTTCATATCGGAAAACCAGACTTGTTGACATATAGTTTGACAACTTTAGAGACCATTGACTCTGGTACGTTTTTCGGTGCAAAGCGGATCCAACGGCGGACATCGTTTTTGCCAGAAATTATCGTTTTGCCCTTGTGTCCAGAATTGGACTTAAGGACAGGCAATACTAGCTAATTGGACTATTCTGAGAATGTTGGCGATGTCTGTTTTAGCTTTTGGAGACAGTTGTGATGATGTGGATTTTACGGCCCACCAGTTGACTATATTTGTTGGATCTGCGTGCAACCTCCAAGCAAGTATACCTTGCCTTCCTCTACAGTTTTATTTACATGCATTATATTTTATTTTCCAGTTTTAACTGTTTATGGACATGTGCTTTTCGTATTATATTATTTTGAGTTGTTTCTATTGCATATAGCCGTGTTCATGTTTGGTCTTGTGGTTCACACTTGGAGTTTCTCGTCAGTACCTTGCTTGAGTCGTATTATAGAATGAGTACCTATAATTGAACTGCCAAATCTTTAATATTATTTTCTTGGCACCAGAGAGTCCACACTCGGGACGAGGGTATTTTTCTTGATCTGTTTACATCCGTGAGTCCACACTCGGGACGAGGATGTCGATTATTTGTACCAGAGAGTCCACACACGGGACGAGGTTGTTGACTTGACTTGCACCAGAGAGTCCACACTCGGGAAGAGGGTGTTTACATCAGAGAGTCCACACTCGGGACGAGGATGTTATACTTGCACCAGAGAGTCCACACTCGGGACGAGGGTGCCTTGCCGTGAACTAACTAAATAGTCTACACTCGGGACGAGGGTTAGTACTAACCAGAGAGTCCACACTCGGGACGAGGGTTAGTGTTTAGTTCAAACCTGTGAGTCCACACTCGGGATGAGGGTTTGGTTCTTCCATTGATCTCATGTTCATTGTTTACCCGGCAGTTCATTTATACGTAGTTGTTCTAGTGTTCGTGTGTTCGTGTTCGTGTTCGTAGTCATTTATCATGTTCCTGTTTTTCTTGTTTATTTTCTTGCGCATGATAAAACTGTTAGATAGGCATGTATATTATGTATCTTGCTATGTCCGCTGAGGACATGATGATCTCTTCAGGTTTAGCGATTGCATGGAGTTAGCTAGTGGTTCTGGATGACAGATGTGATGATACGCTTGCGGGATTTAGGTATCATTATCGTGTTTATTATCCGTTCGTGCTTTTATACCGTATTATGAGATATCCTATTTTTTGATTTAGTTTTAGACTCTTGTTATTTCCTTTAGTCTTATCGAACATTTATGCTAGTGGGCTGCAGACCACGACCCATAGTGTTCATTCATGTTTCGTATTCTTATGGTGGATTGAGATATAGATTGTTTTACCATGATTTGGCAGTATACCATAGCCTTGACAGCGTTTACATATTCGAGTCGAACTGGAGTCCGCTTGATGCGTAGCTGGCTTGCTCACGAGCTCGCGTCCGAAAAGCAGGTGCGGGTCATGACAAGTTTTTTTGGTGGCCCATGTAGGTCAGAGCATATCGTATCGGTTATATAACTGTACTGATACGAGCCTGCGCATCTGACTAAACCCTTAGAAATCACAATCCATACTGCCTTGAAAATTCTTCTAGAAATTCTCGACGTCCTTGAAACTCCATAATTGCTCTCGATTATACCTCCTTGCTTTCCGTACCATTGATTCTCGTCCCTTCCTATTTCGGAGTGACGAATAATCATGATGTCTAGAATTCATCAGAAACTCTTAAGTTATCGTATAATATTGCTTAAATATTGAATAATTGGTTGTTTGATAGATATAGGAGGATATAGATGCCATATGTCTTAGATATCTAAGGATAATGACTCTAGCAACTTGATGGAAGGTATAAAGTTTTAGTGACATATCCTTGAGGGAGTAGCGTGACCAAAGGTGGGTAGAAGTCCTCGAGGTTTCATAATAACAAATGGCTAGGAGCAAGATATAAACTATTTTTGAGGAGATTAAGGTAGTAGTAGACTTTGAATTTTAAGGGATAGTCATGAATTAGAATTTCGAGGACGAAATTATTTTAAGGTGGGTAGATTTGTAGCTCCCCTTCCCAGAGATATTTTTTTGAAATGTTTAATTATTCATTTATTGATTTAATAGTGATTTTAGAATTTTGTAAATAATTATTTATTTAATTATTACGGTAGATGATATTAGCCATGGTTGAGTTTTGAAGTACCAGACGACTAAGAATCATGGCACGGATAGCGCAGTGGCGTGCCTTGACTAGTGTATTAGCCATGCCAGGGAAGGCTGAGACATAGTTGTAAAACCCGTAATTTTTCGATTAAATTAATTGAATATTCTAATTAGCTAATTGTTATCATAAATCAATATTAGTTGTTAATTTAGGAAAATTGTATTTTAGAAAATATTATTATTCCTGGAATTTGGAAGGTTGGACCAGAAAAATTATAAGTTTAATTCTTGGGTCCAAACTCGATTTTATCCTTGGGTCCATTAATTTATAATTATAAGTTTAATTCTAATCTTATTATTTAAAAAAAATATTTCTCTTTTAAAACTTTTGTTTAAAACTTGTATTTATTTAAACTCTAACTCTCAAAATACTTTAACTCATTTTTTCTCTATATCAATCTTCTAAGGTTTCTGGAGAATGAAACCTTTTCGTTTTCCTTCTCAAACGTTGCATTGGCCGAACCTTTCTTTCTGAAACTTCCCGAGTGGTCGAGCCCATTTCCCTTCCCAAACGTCCGGCGACTCCTCGGCTCCCGTAACTCCTCTTCTCCACTCCTATAAAACCCTCTCCATCCCCTCCATGCCCCATCACCACCATCTCTAAACTCCTAAACTTTTTCCCCAAACCCAGCCCTAGCCGAGCCCGACGTTCTCCGACGAGATCCCCGACCCGACAGCGCCCTCCACCTGAGTCCCGGCCGACCCCGAGCTCAGCGCCACCCTCCCGAGGCCGACGCCCACCGGCGACCAACCCCGGCCGCCGCCTCCCCGCGATCGTGCGCGCCAGCCGACCCGGGCGGCCCCCTGCTGTCCCGATCCGCACGGCCTCCCCGTGGCTGTCCCCGGCCGACCCCGCGTGCCCCGATCCGCTGTTCACAACACCTCACGTGTTCAGATTCGGAGTTTCCGTAGTCGATTGCTGTCCCGATTCCGCTGTCCGCAACTTCCGAGATTTTTATGACCCATTTCTTCTTCCTAATTACATCTGAGAGCTCTAGCCGAGCAACCCGAGGTATATCTCGTGTCCCCGTGTCCCTCCAATTAGAGTAGTCGATGATGATACGGTCCCCGATCCCGTTACGGGATTCGGCTTAGATAATTTCGGGTTTTTCGAAGTCCATTTCGGAAGAAGTTCTGGCTTGACGTTTTTGTGCTGTGGTTGGGAAATATTGGTTTTGAGTGAATAATTCTTCTGTTGGTTTTCGGAATTTTCGAGAATGGTTTTCGGAAATGTTTTTGTGACATTTCCTTAGCTTGTTTCTGTAGTTTTCTTTGGGTCCTGAGAGTATTTCGGGTTTTTCCGAATATTACGATTTGGAAGTTATGTGATTTTGGATATTATTCGTGGGCTTGATAAATGGGATTTTAGTATTGGGAATATTTTTTTATTGAAAATAATTCGGGCGTTAACACTTTTCCAGGATTGGGTTATCCCAGTTACAAAGGAGATACTGCCCAATTTTTTTCAAATGATTTCAAAAATACTATTTTCAAAACCGGCCTTTGCAAAGAATTATTAAAAGGTTTTTCGATTTGGTTTTGTTGGTTTTGGATACCTTTCGGGCGACGACCGTATCGGTCAATGGGCCCTTAGCGAAATACAAACGAAACCGGCATTGTTCCGGACGTTGAGGCATTAGCTATTTGCAAACATGATTTCTGGACCAAGTCTGAGACCCTTTCTTTTATTTTATATTTAATAATAGTAATTATTATTTAGAGCTAGCTACTGGCCAATCGTATTTTTGGTGCAGGGCCTCGGCCTACTGAATGGACCGCTTCCCGGCGTTCAGAGTTCACCAGCAAATTTATTTAATTTTTTTTAATTCATTTAATTTATGTAAAGTGTTGTAAGGGCATAAGCCCAGTTTTCTATTTATTTCTGCGATCCTGTATTGTGTAGCGTAGATTTTTTTCTTTATTTTTGGGTTGTTGTTTTGTTCGTAAAACACGTAGAATAATAAAATTGAATATTATTTATATATATAGAAAATTAAATAACTTTCTCACATTGAGTAATAATAAATTACAAGTTTGTAATTTAAATAAAATTCACGTTTTTCTCATTTAAAGAAAAACCTAGTTTTAGATATATTACAAAATACAAAGTTTTGCCAAATAATCAAAAAATGAGAATTTTCCCAATAAATGTTAAATTAACTTTTTCTTTAGTAAATTAATAATTTTAATTCGTATCGATAATCGTGTAACAGTAGTATAATTGTAACAATATAAAACTTGATTAGGATAAAATTCTAGAGATTGTAACTAGCACACCTAGAATGGTTTCCAATTTGATTCTGAGTCAGGATTATAAATTGTAGAATTTCGAGGACGAGTCCGATTGTCTATCCCGGAACCAACTCTTCAAACCAGTCATAAACAAAGGCAAGTACATTTTGTGGTAGTTTACAATTATTTAGTAATCGTTTTATTGCAAGTTTAAACCATGATGCAACACGGAACTCTCTCTCTCTCTGAGAGCATTGACTGATTAACTGTTGGGTACTGGGGGAGTAGTGTAATGAGTATGACCACATCCAAAATAGTATAATGACTGTGTTAGCTTACCCCTCATACACACGGGGATAAGCCATATCGTATCAATAGGATACAACTGTACAACCCAATCCGGTCATATTCATTGCCTATTTACATCACAATATTTTAACTGCTGGAAAACTATTTATTTCAAATTGTTTAAAAGTGCATAACTCTATTATTATTTCAATTGTTGGATTATCATGAATTGTACTTTGCTCCCTCCTGACTGGAGACAACATTTTTAGGTTCTATTGATGATGCAGAGCTACTGATTAGTAGCTACTATGATCCTGAGCTGTACCCGGCTGTTCTACCAGAGGATGATGATGATGAGACTGCTATTTAGATTTATTTCCAGTTTATGATTATGTGGAAAAATAAATATTTTATTTCAGTTGTGGTTTGTATTTGAAACTTTGTGTTGGACAAATCTTTAATTATTAAAGTATTAAAAGTTGTGGCAATTAGAATTTGTGTTGTTGATTACCTGCATGAGTGTTACAGCTTACTGCCGCCGTCTCAACAACGGTGCAGGCTGGGCATGATCCGATTCGACCCAAGAAATTGGGACAGGGTTGTGACAATAGTGATGCCCTAACTAGGAAAGCCATACTAAGTTGTGACATGACCCTATAAATAATTAACTAGCTATTCATTAATATTATTGATTTTAGGAGACCCGGTTGTACTAACGGACCAGACCCGATCCAAACCCGGGCCCATGTAGTCATACAGAGTGTTCAAGAAGTCCAGGTAGGTGCATATTGTATATACATATATTTTGTACCTTATTTCCAAGGGATTGACTATATTCGTTATACCTAAAATATTATTTTATCGATAATTATTCAGCAATTTAGAACTTTTGCACAATTTTTGGTGGACCGAATATAACAGGATTATATGGTGTTCCCCAATACCATACCTACATTTGGTGATTGAAATTATAGCATTGTTATTATTGATACAATATTGGTATATAAATATCTTATTAGGAAATTGTGTTATTAGGAAATAATAATAATAATAATAATAATATATATATATATATATATATATATATATATATATATATATATATATATATATATATATATATATATATATAGATAGGAATTGTGGCAATAAACAAAAGGATTAATTATTTTGTTATAGCTATATTCTAAATCTTAATGTATATATGGTATAGTATATATGTATTCATCATATATATATATTTTATATATATATATATTTTATATATATATATATATGTATATATATATATATATATATATATATATATATATATATATATATATATATATATATATATATATATATATATATATATATATAAAGAAAGAGAATAGGTAAATTGATTATAAATAGATAAAAACCTAAACTAAATCCCAGCTCGGCCAAGCAGTTGGCCCGCAGGCTCTCAATTCCCCCACAGGCCCTTAAGTTCCCCACACCTCTGAAACCGAGCAGTAAACCAAACTCTTCCCCCGATTCTGTGAATAACCGAACATATGTTCGATAAATAGGGAGAGAGAGATCGAAACAAAAAGGAAAACCCTAACCCCGAACCAACGTCGCCATCTTCATGGTATGGGCGGCCACCCCGACGGCCGCGCGTCGGAGGAGGACCGCCGGACCGCCGCCGCGCGCGCGCATATGCGCGGGTGAGCAGCAGAGGTTGCCGTCAGAAGCTCGACTTCGCGATGAGTTTCCCGCCTCATCTCTCGACCGATTCTCGATCTTCCAACTCTGGTACAAAGCCAATATATACACCTTTACATTCTTTCAATTACTTTATGTGTAGATGCGCCAGATCGGCCAGAATATCGACCCGAAAATCGATAAAAACCTATCCCAAAAACAGGACTGACAACAGTCGAACTAGCCTACTTCGTATTTAATTATCATCTAAACCACGCATGATTTCAAAGATCTATTTGAAGGCAGTCCTAGACAACTTATAGAGCTTCACAAACTTTTTGCGGATTTGAAAATCATCGACTACGCATCGAGAAATCGAATCCCAAAGTTTTCTAAAAATCTGTTTTCAAAACTAGAAAATTGTTCGATACGACTTGCATTCCGTCAATCCGGGCGACGTGGTCGCGAACCGAAAGCATCAAAAGATGCGTAACGGCTTCGTGGACGTGTGGGCTTTGACGAAATTCAAATTGGTCGCGTGTGCGCGACGAATTTGAAGCGTATCCGTCGAAATTCATCGTATCGGTCTCTGTACAAATTTCTTAATTACTTTGTGCAGGCTCGTCAGATCGAGACAAAACTTGGGCCAACAGGACCGTATCGTTTTTCTGGTCCTGTATGCCAAGTTTGGTCCGATTCTGAGACAGTTGATCGGATTACCGTTTTACGGGCCCCAGGACCGATTCAACGGGCGATTTTGTGCACGGCCCACCGGAATCCAACTTTGTATATACGGTTGGGTTCGTATCGAAAAAACCGGACCTATTGACATATAGTTTGACAACTTTATAGACCATTGACTCTAGCACATTTTTCGGTGCAAAGCGGGTCCAACGGCGGACATCGTTTTTGCCCAAATTACCGTTTTGCCTCTGTGTCCAGAATTGGACTTAAGGACAGGCAATCCTAGCTAATTTGACTATTCTGAGAATGTTGGCGATATCTGTTTCAGCTTTTGGAGACAGTTGTGATGATGTGGATTTTACGGCCCACCAGTTGACTATATTTGTTGGATCTGCGTGCAACCTCCAGGCAAGTATACCTTGCCTTCCTCTATAATTTTATTTACATGCATTGTATTTCATTTTTCAGTTTTGACTGTTTATGGACATGTGCTTTTCGTATTATATTATTTTGAGTTGTTTCCATTGCATATAGCCGTGTTCATGTTTGGTCTTGTGGTTCACACTTGGAGTTTCTCGTCAGTACCTTGCTTGAGTCGTGTCAAAGAACGAGTACGTGTAATTGAACTGTAAAATCTTTGATATTGTTTCCTTGGCACCAGAGAGTCCACACTCGGGATGAGAGTATTTTTCTTGATCTGTTTACATCCGTGAGTCCACACTCAGGACGAGGATGTCGATTATTTATACCAGAGAGTCCACACACGGGACGAGGGTGTTAATTTGATTTGACTTGACTTGACTTGCACCAGAGATTCCACACTCGGGACGAGGGTGTTTACATCAGAGAGTCCACACTCGGGACGAGGATGTTATACTTGCACCAGAGAGTCCACACTCGGGACGAGGGTGCCTTGCCGTGAACTAACCAGATAGTCCACACTCGGGACGAAGATTAGTACTGACCAGAGAGTCCACACTCTGGACGAGGGTTAGTGTTTAGTTCAAACCTGTGAGTCCACACTCGGGATTGTTTCACTTAACAAAATGCCTAAAATTGGCTTTTTGAAATAAAATGAGAAAAAGTACAAATGTACAAGTAATCTGAGAAGTATTGCTATGGAAGTCTGATCTGAAGACAATCACTTTGTTCCTTGGACCATACGATGATGACGAAGAGTACTACTGGAAGATGAACAGCCGAAAGAACTAAGTCACCAGAAAGGTATCGACGCACTTGGGCACTGATGGCGAGGTCGAATGCTTTCCTGCTTTGCTTCACTCTGTTCTGGAAGAAAAGTTAAAGAATAATGCTCTAGAAAATCAAAGTTTCTGGGCTCTGATCTCTCTCCGTCCTCTCATATGAGAAATAAGTCTATTTATAGACTTGGTCCTTTGTGCGTAAAAAAGCAACAAAATTCGATCTTTACGCTGGTAGCTGTCACCCACGATGGAAGTCACCCTCTACGCACGTTGACACGTGTCCCATTATTTCAACAAAAATAGGGAGCACGTACACACGTTCCTCAATAAGTGTGGCATGATAGCCACGTAGACAAACCACGTTTTAAAGTAGTCAGGAAGGATCGGGCGTAAAAATGACCTTAAATATGCCTCGAGCGTAAAGTGGCAAATTGTTGTAAAAATAGCCCAAAATAAACTTTCCAGCGTAAAGTGGCTAAAATAGCCTTGAGCGTAAAACTTAGCCCAAATAGACTTTACGCCCATAATAGTTTTGAGCGTAAAAGCACGAATAACTATAGTGCGTAAAAAGAAGTAATTTTATTGAGCGTAAAATAGCCTTCTCTGTACACCATACGACGAGTATCGGGTTTGGTGAAAATCCGATCTTCTCGACTTCTGTGCTGCATGCTGTCAGAAAAATTATTCTGTCAAATCAAATCTTCTACATTAAATACAGCCTGACAGCCTGTCCCCAGGCATAAAATTCAATGAATTGCTTTGGCGTAAAGTAGCTCGCGTAAAGTTCAATGCAAATAGCCTTGGCGTAAAATTCAATAAAATAGCCCTGGCGTAAAATAGCTCACATAGAGAGTTGTTTGCGTAGAGTCCTCAATTTCTTTGACTGAGTCCAAAAAGCACTTTTTACGCTCCTACAAGACCCCCTTCAAAGTTTTCAAATATTTTCAAAATTTGAAATACTTTGAACAGAAGCATAAAATCGGGACATTTCAACAGTCTTGCGTAAAATTCGGGATACGCAATGGTCATCTGCGTAAAAATTGGGATATCCAACAGTCGGCGTAAAAATAGGGAATTTGAACCGATTCAAAATTCTCTATAAATAGAGTTCTTTGAAGAGAGGAAAAACTTTACTTATCTCTCGTATTCTTGATCTCTCTCACTTTTCTTCCTCCTTCTACTCTTACTTCAATCCGATGCCCCCCAAGAAGTCGTCCGTTGCTAGCAGCAAGGGCAAGAAGCCTGTCGACGATTCCTCGTCGGTTGACCGCGCGTAAAATCCCGTCCGGTCATCAACAGCGTCTCAGCAAAGCAATCCCGCCGTGGCTCCGGCAATGAGGGGTAAAACGTTGAACTTTGGTCATGAGTTTCGTCGGAGAAGAGGAACCAACGAAAACCAAAAATCTACGCCCACGTTGTTCGTACTAGCGTAAAAAGACTAAAATACGCCCACGTTTATCGTGTCAACGTAAAATTTACAAATACGCCCACATCTACATGTGTCAGCATAAAACTTGAAATACGTCCACATTTACATGTGTCAGCATAAAATTTATATTACGCTCACATCTATTTGTGGCAGCGTAAAACTTGAAATACGCACACATTTACATGTGTCAGCGTAAAATTCATATTACGCTCACATCTATTTGTGGCAGCGTAAAATTAAAAATACGTTCACGTCTGTACGTGCCAGCATAAAATTCAAAATACACTCACATTTAATGTGTGCTGGCGTAAAATTGGAAATACGCTCACGTCTATTTGTACTAGCGTAAAATTTCACTAGTAACAGTCTTTTGCGTAAAAAGAATATTTTTACACTTTAAAAAAGTTTTTTATCAACTTTAATAAGCGTAAAATTTGCATAATCAAAGTCTTTAATTTTTATGCGTAAAAGTTACCAAATCATCTGCATAAAAAGACTTCAAATTAGATTTTCACTAACTTGATTTTTTCTTTTTTTCTTTTGGCAGTGGACTTACAAATTCACCCTCTTGCAGAAATATTTGGCTCGCCGGCTAGTATGGTGGGCTCAAACTATCTGGAGAACTTATCACATGTAAAGTTTCCTTAATCCAACCCTGAATACCCTGAAGGGAGAGCTCAACTGATAGTTGCTCAAGGAGACAGGATGCTGCTATCCATGACAAATGGAGAAGTGTTGGTATCACTAGAAGACCAACAATTCTTGAAGCCAGCTTTTCTATTCGGGGATGCGATAGACTTCAAATCGCAAACTCACCCTAAGAAATAGGCCTGGGTGTTTAAGTCTGGAGAAAGTACGATGTATCTCCCTAACATGGACAGGGATTGCCCTCTATCTGCTTTTGTCCATGCTACTCACCCTCGTCAGATGATATGGAATTTGACTCCCGGTAGCTACGGCAGGCCGGGCAAGATTATTTTCAAGAGAGAGAGAGCTAGTGACATGGGATACCACATTAGTACTCCCAGTGGTGGTATCGTCCCGTTCTCTGGTCTATTGTTCGGGTTCACACCAAGTGAAGACTCATCTATGATCCAGCCAGTACAGACTCCCATGTTTATTAATAAGTTCATGAAAGCTGCTGTGTTATATCCTCAGACCAACCCTAGGCTGACAGGGTGGCTGACTCCTTATAGTAATAACTGGATTCAAATCAGTGCTTGGATCATGAAGCACTTTAAAACATACCTGGAAGCTATCGGCCTACATGAAGTAGTAGCCTCTACAAGTTACGGCATTCCACCGAACAGTAACTTGTTCTTGGCTTTATTGGAATTGTATATGAGTTCAACAGGAACTTTTGCAACTCTACATAGTGAAATAGGTCTTGCTCTACATGAGATGCAATTTATCTCGAAGCTGCCAATGGACGAAGCCCCTTATGAAGAATATGTTCCCTCCAATCGGGAACTAGTAGAAATAAGAGAGAAGAACCCTGAATTGGTGCAGGTCTATGAAGAACTCATGTGCCATTATCTGATTTGCACCAGTTTGTATGAAACTGGGTCACATTTGGCATATGTAACTAAATGGACAACCTATTTATTTTACCATAAAAATAGGGTATCCAAGACTGAGAAGGGTAGGTTCCGAGAAAGCAAGACTCAAACCATCAACCCTTGCTCCATAATTCCTGTAGATGTAATCCAGGAATTGATGGTCTCACAGAAATCTCGAGACCAATATCTATCCACCAAGACCGGAGATATCCCTGCGGGGACTGAGACTTTAAGCTACCTGAGGCATGATAGTCAGAAGATGTCAAGGAAAGCCTTGCTGGCAGGCTTCCTATCCCTATGGCTACGAAGATGGGTCGTACCGGGGATCAGTACCATAGACAGGATCCACCGAAACCTATTGTGGCCAGCAGTATGTTTGGTGTGCAAAAACAGAATCAACCTGCTGTCGGCAATGGTGTGCCAAATAAATGCAGGACTACGGACTTTTGGTGAAGAGTTGATTAATAATGCTCCTCACCGAGACAATTTTCCAAGGGTGGAGTTGTCGTATACCTATCTGATGGGATGGTTATTACACCACAACTGTAATTTGCTGCCACCAGGCCCTGAAGATGAAGCGAATATCTTCCTCCAAAAATTCAGTAAAGCTACATGGACTGCCACGACAGTGGCAGACACCCGAGCAGCGTTGAATTACTCTCATGGCTTGAATTTTTTCTGCACAAGGCCGCCAGTTCTAGCCGACTGCCTCGACGTACAATTTGAAGACAGAGGAGAGAGGACAACTTTATTGCTAAAACCTGTCTTCCAATGGCTAACGTGCATCAGACCCTCCCATCTGATGTACAGGAACGAAGATAACTGTGCGTTTGAGCCTTATCTACCGAGTAGGTTCGCCCGCCAGTTTGGATATGATCAGCTTCACGTTGGCAATCCTTCTACCAGCTTCTATCATTATGGAAAGTTTATTGACGGTGCGAGAGCATGGAGATACTTCAGCACCGCATGTACTGGTGCTAAATTCAAAATATTTACTGCCACCAGTACAACCGAGCTACGTATACTTCATCCGTATGCTCATTTTTACTCATCCATCCGCTCTTTTGTACATGATTATAGTATGCAAGAAAGTCTTCGATGGCCCAAGGAGGGGAACATCGAGGAACCAATCAGAATAACTCCTGACATACCCGACAACACTACTGTTACAGATAAATTTCTGGCAGTAATCCCTACAGGAGCTGGAAAGATAGCAGCGGGACCAATAGTTATTGGGAAAACCCGAAAACGAAAGCAGAGTGCAGCTATTAGTCTTCCAGAGAAGACACCAAAGAAGAAGAAGAAGGATATTACTAAAAGACCTTCCAGATCAAGAGCCACTACCCCTGAGAATGACACTCAGGTGGATGAGCCACAGCATATTGCATCTTCTTCAGTTCATCCTGGAGAAGGATCTTCAGCATCTCAACCAGCAACACCTGCGGTAGTCTTATCCCCGGGACGTCTCCGCTCATCGCATCATTTAACTTTGCCATAAAAGGCACAAGTTGTTGAAGACGTCGCCCTAGTACAAACTGTTGATTCGGTGTTTATCCCATCCGATGAACCGGCTATCACTTTTGATGATGAGGATTGGACTGGAGATTATGATGAGTACTTGGCACGTCCTATACATACTCAAGGTAAATATAATTTATAAAAAATCTATATAAAACTATGACTTTTGTATATTAACTTGCGATCAAGGGCATCTACATATATAGTCGTTGCTCTGCTACGGTTGCTGCTGTTCTGTCCAAGCACTGCTTGGCCGCGCGTCGACCAGCCTTCGGCGACGGTGGTGGCGGCCAAGGAGAGGTCGCCAGGGCTGGGGGAATGGTGGCGCGGCTAGGGTTCCCTCTCCATGACTCTCGTATTCTCTCTCTCGATCTATCTACTATATATATATATATATATATATATATATATATATATATATATATATATATATATATATATATATATATACATACTCTCGGCTTGGGAATTAAGCGGGGGTGGGTTTCCCTGCTGTTTGGGGCTTTTAGGTGTGGGCCTAATGGCCCGACTGGGCTGGGCTAGGCTGAGCTTTGGGTTTATTTTGGGTTACTTTGTTTTATTCTATTTGTTTCTTTTTTTATACTATATATATATATATATATATATATATATATATATATATATATATATATATATATATATATATATATATATATACTCTCGGCTTGGGAATTTTATATATATATATATTTTATATATATATATATATATATATATATATATATATATATATATATATATATATATACTCTCGGCTTGGGAATTAAGCGGGGGTGGGTTTCCCTGCTGTTTGGGGCTTTTAGGTGTGGGCCTGTGGGCCGAATGGCCCGACTGGGCTGGGCTAGGCTGAGCTTTGGGTTTATTTTGGGTTACTTTGTTTTATTCTATTTGTTTTCTTTTTTTTAATGATTTATATATATATAACTCATTATATACATATATATATTTATTTTATTTTTTTCATTATATACATACATATATATATATATATATATATATATATATATATATATATATATATATATATATATATATATATATATATATATATATAATACATGTGTGTATTCTATATATACACATCCCTAAGACAATAACTATTTCTAGCATCTCAAATAATATCTATTTTTAGAAATAGATATACATATATATATATACAAAATATTTGACAAAGATTTATCAAATAGCAATCGTTATCTATTTAATAAAAACAATAATAGTATTATTAATTATAATTATAATTACCAACAAACATAACTAAAAAAGTACACATTGGGGGTGAACTCACCATATCCTTACATAAGTTGGTCCTCCACAAAGTCTTGCAATTAATCTAAGATGCCATATCAATATTAACAATATTGATATTTTTCATATATACAATTATTTAGATACTATTTGTAAATTCCTAAAATATTTACAAAAATACTTGTACACACATAAATATGTCTATATGGCATATTTGGTCTTACCACGTGCCTACATGGGCTTGGTTAGGTTCGGGTCCAGTCCGGGCTGAATTGGCACAACCGGGCCTTCTAAAATTCTGAATATTAATAAATAATTAAATAAAATTTTTATGGAGGTCATGTCACAACTTGGTCTGGTTTTCCTAGTTAGAACACACTTATGACTCGGCCTTCCCTACCCTGGCTAAAATACTAGTCAAGGCACGTCACTGCACTATCCGGGCCATGATTTCTAGTCGTCTGGTACTTCAAAACTCAACCATGGCTAAAGTCATCTACCATAATAATTAACTAAATAATTATTTATAAAATTCTAAAAATCACCATTTAAATCAAATAAATAATAAAAAAATATTTTCAAAAAATTTTCGGGAGGGGGAGCTACAACCGTCAGTTTGATTTTTTTTTTGTTGTATTTGACGATGAGTTTGTATGAACTTTAGGGGTTTGATCGATAAGTTCATGTACTGTTGAACATATTTGTGTATATGTACTATATTGCGACTGTTGGACGAGTTTGTATCTGTTTGATTTGTTTGGATAGGCAATTAGAGTTCAATGTAATGTATATATTGGTGCTTGGGTTAATTTTTGTATATATTGGGGTTATATTTAATGTATATCATTTGTGCAATGTTTATCTATATTCACAGGTTTGAGCAAAGTTGGAACAATTTAGCCTGGCAATAATGAGAAATTTAGTGACTAACCAGCGACGAATTATCGACGGAAGTCTAAAAAATTTGCAGCGACTGACTACCGACTAATTAGCGACAAAAATCTGGAAATATTTTTGGGTTAGCGACGGTTTAGCGACGGAAATTTTCGTCGCTACTTTCTGTCTGACACCAAAAGTGTATCAGACGAGTCACCGACGAAAATTTTCATCACTGAGCTTCTGGAAAATTCGATATTCTGGCTCACTAAAAAATGTCGGTAATCCGTCGCTAATATGTTGCTGTGTTTGCCGAAGTTTATAGTTCGTTGCTAATCTGTCGCTATGTTTAGTCGGTGATTCCATCGGATTACAGACGTATTTATTGTAGCGACGTCATGTTTATCGACGTCCAGTTTCCGTCGGTAAACATATTTAGGACGAAAAATACGTATTTAGCAACGGAGCGACGGAAATGTCCGTCGCTAAATACCAATATTTTTGTTGTGATTGCTGTGATCGCAGCTTGATCAAGAGGGTGTCCGGTATCCGTATATGTATATGTGTGCTAATATCTATGTGAGCTAATATGTATGTGAGCAAGGGGTCAGTTTTTGGAGAGAAGCTATGCTATTACTTATTTATGTAGGACTTTTAACCCTAAGTTTGCTATAAGAATAAGTAAAGATATTGTAACACTTCTAACTTTGAGCAGTGGTACAGTTTTTTTGGGTTAATTAGACTTTGAATTTCAAAAATATTCAAAAATTAGAGTTCGAGTTCTGGCATTAACCAACTTAGAATTTGGATAAAACCTCGCATAAATACTGAGAATGAAGCTTCCAAAAAGACCAAGCCTTGCATAAAGCTACCTTGTAGAAAGAAGTTCCAACAAAAGACACAAGCCTCGTATAAATACTGAAGGGCATGCCTTGCATAAAGATGTCTCGGAAAAGGAGGCTCCAACAAAAGACACAAGCCTCTCATAAAACTCTCACAGAAGAAGCTCCAACAAAAGACACAAGCCTCGCATAAAGTCGTCCCCCCGTAAATAAAGCCTCAGCAAAGTGTAGAAGCATGGAATTTCAGGCACATCTATAGGCCAGAATTCCTATGCGCTTAACACTACTCAAACATGCGCCAGGGAGCTCAAACGAAGTACTTGGCACAGCAAAGGACAGCAAAAGTATAGACCTAAAAAGAAGATTTTTTATTTCATATAAAAGTCTATTACATGTCTAAAGAAAGGTTTTACAAAGGAGAACTTCTACAAAAAGAAAGATCCTAAGACTACAGCCAGGCGCAGCAAACTGCCATACGCCTCATGCCAGGCGCATCATCCGTCAGGCGCGTCTCATCAGCGTCTCAGTCAGGCGCATCTCTTCAGCGTCTCAGTCAAAGCACATCTCTTCAGCGTCTCAGTTAGGCGCATCACGAAGTCTCAGCATATGCGCTCTACTTCGACCCGATCAAGTGCTTCGACTAATGAAGCATTTATTGAGCAGAACAATGGTGGGCGATCAACCCCACTCTAGCTAGAGGAAGAGCTCTCCAAAGCCCAAGGAAGAGGAGAGCACCGCAATTTCGATCTGCGGCTCTTCCAGCATAACGGAGACGGGACTCGAGCATCCCGATCTTTGGATGCAACAGGCACCTTCGACCTGCGTCGGAATCCCGTGATCCCGATTTTTGGATGTAACAGTCACCTTCACAAGTGTGTGTACGAAGACAACTCATCGCATCTTCACCCTCGGGAGCGTCTTGTCAACAGAATGTACTCGAGCAAAGAAATTTATCACCATTCGGGAAGACAGAAGAAAACGAGAAGCAAACTCTCTCCCTGCTGCTATTTATAGGCCGGGCAAATCAAATCCCATGTGCCAAGTGGCGGGCTCTCCTAATCCCGGGTAATAAATATGCATTTATGGTGATGAACCTGTCCCCTCGAATTCAGCCAAGTCAAAACGGCTATTTAAAGCACTCGAAGAACTCAACAGTCGGACCAATGAAAGATGCATCATGCAACAGATGCGCCGGTCAGATACCGTACATCATACATATGTGCCCATCAGCACCAAATGCCTCGTAAAGATGTGCCCCATGCGTCCCCATGTGCCTAGTGTAATACAGATTAATGCGCCCACTCAAAAGCCCATCATCCGTCAAGAACATTAAATGCTGAAGTCTGATACGACAGCAGCCATGCCTCGATGACAGAGCAGCAACAGCTTTTACCGAAAACGAAGTGTCGCTGACATCAGCGTCATCATTACTTTCCACTGACGGTTATAAGCCATGTGGCCGATCAACCACTTGTATGCACCTCAAAAGCCATGCGCCTAGACTGGTTCGTGACTCCTGAAGGTTACGAGCCAAAGTCTTCTCATGCGCCCAATCCCAGGCGCATCCTGTCAGATCACTCTCCACCAAATCCGAGATCTTTGAGCTACGGACATACGCCACGTGTCCTTTAACTCAGTTCAGTCCACGAAGGGGTGCTAACCACCCAAGATCTCAGAAATCGAAGAATCCTCTCGGTCACCACGTGTCAGCTCTTCTGCAGCACCACGGGCGCTATAGGAAGGATTCAATCCCCGAATCAGGACGCATCAACCATGCGCCCCCACCAGCATCAGCCACGTGGCGTTCCCACGACCAGGCGCATTTGACATATGTGCGCATGAGCAGCCAGCCTGCAAGCTATAAATAGAGGGAATATTTCCTTCTTCTACACATACAGAGACATATACAGACATACACCGTCAAAGACAGAGGTAACCAGATCATCAGAGTTACAGAGATGCACGTCTACTCGCAGAAATCGGAAGAGACACTCAACGTCTTATTTCCCTCCGCAAGCTCCGGCATCCAGAGCAACCCAGACCTTCAGAGAACCTAAAACCGTCGATAGATCGTCAACGGAGTCAACGCATAACCACTCGCTCCATCGACACAGGACCTAGATAAAAACAAATGTGTACTCCTAGGACTACATCTAAGTCCTACATTGTAACACTGTTCTGTTTGTAATTGAAATTCAAATCAAAGATTTTAATGGCAAACAATCTGGCGACTCTGCTGGGGACCTCTTTCTCCTCCGATGAGAAAGTTGTGTCGTAATCTGACGATGTGAAGGTGGGCTCCTCCCACAAGACACTAGTCATACGCCTCAATCAACAGGCGTATGAGGAGTTCATCTCTGAAGGCAGCACAAGTCCTTCGAAGCGGCTGTCGAAGCCGAAGAAGACTCGCCAAGCCTGGGTGTGCAAGGTGGAGGCCCCTAGCACCATCACTGAAGGGGATGCGCCGATGCAGTCCACCCTTCTCGCTGACGCCCTCAGCGACAAGGATATGCCCACGGGTGCAGCGCATCTCTCCAAAAAACGTGGTGCTGACCACTTTTCCCAACTATCTTCTTCTTAGTCAAGAAAGATTTACCGACGGAGCAGGGGCGCATCTAACGTCCTGCGCATGAACTCTGGTGTGCCGCAGAAGTCCTCTGTCTTTGACAGACTCACTCGCTGTCATGGCGAGGATAATTTGGACTCTGAGTACTATACGCTCCACCGGGCTGGTACGAAGAAGTCCAAGGCGGCATAGGCCATGCGCCTCAAACGTGCTATGCCAACGGCAAACCAGAAGCATGCGCTCACAATCATGCGCGTTGTTGATGATAAGCTGTACAAAGTTGACTCGGGTGCTTCTGCGCCAGAAACGAGCCAACCCTAAAAGTCCTTGTCTCACTTGGGCGCATCTGCTGTGTTCGCAACCAAGTTGTGCAAGGCAAACTCTGTGGTCTTGAACCCCCGTGCCTACATTGGTTGTGCATCTGAGGTTGGTTCAAGCCACCCTAAATGTTGCTCCCCCACTACTGATCTGGGTGCATCTTTTGTGATGGATCAGGGGGTACAGCATTCACTTGACCACCCCGGCGCTAGGCCTTGCCATGCGCCTGATGGGGGTGTGAAGGTGGCATTGTCCCCTAATAATTTGCATAATGTGATCATTCACAAACGCCAATCAGGAGAGTTGACTGACAAACACAATGCGCCCCTTACAGGACACACCTGTGTTGTGGTCACCATCAACTGTTGTTGTAAAATAGCAGTCCCACCACAAAGACAGTCTGTGTTCCAACGGCTGCAATCATCAGCACCCCTCCAACGTCACCTCGGGAAGAAGGTGTCGATTGAAGATGAGCCAGAACTAAAGGTTGCCTCTTGCAACGTAGTCTCTAACTTCTCATCAATCCGAAAGGCGACTGGCAACTCCTCGACCTCGTCCTCATCCAAGAGCCAGCCGAGGAAGACCAAGGTGACTGTCCCGTCCTTAGGAGTGTTTGAAGGCACCCGGGAGAGGAAGTAGATCTCAGAGGAAGCTGGGGGTAGTCAGGCCCTTGTCGATTTTCCTTCCGAAGAGGAGGATATCCTCCAGAGCATAACTGGTGGTAGCCAGGATGAAACTCCAGGAGAAGCGACTCTTCCACAGGATAGCGAGGCTGAAAGCGAAGCTTCAACCGATCCATCCACTTCCAGTCGTATCATGACAGTATACATGACGGAGGTGGTGATACGGTGTCAGATGCTCCACCAGTAGACCTCGTTTAGCGCATGGATACTTTGGAGGGAGGACTCAAAACCCTCCCTGCCTCCATGCAAACACTGACTCAAGCGGTGTTTGAGATACGGTCAGCTTTGGCCAGGGCACCTTCCACTAATCCTGACCCACCAGCCAACGGGGAATCAAATGTGCCCCTTCAACGGGCATCCTTGAATACCAATTGCTACGAAGCACCTCGGGAATCAGAACCTTCAAATGTGTAACTCCAGGCTGTTCCACCTTCTCTGACACCCAGTTCCATGGAGGATGTGGTTGAGATGATCAGGGACTTGCGTGAACGCTTCGAGTCAAAGAATAGACATGAGGAGCGCCAGAAGATGGAGATCCCGCAACCATACCCCCTCGAATGGAATAAAGTAGTCTATCCTCCTAATTATAAACCACAAATGTTGACGCCATACGACGGGAAGGACCCTCCACGCCGTTATCTAAAGTACTTCCAGTCTCAAACGGGACATCTCCCGAAGGAAGACGCGCTACTCACCAGCCTGTTTGTCGGGGCATTGAAAGGAGTAGCTTACGACTGGTACTGCAGTCTCCCAGACAACTCCATATCCTCCTTTGATGACTTGACACACCTCTTCCTCGATCGTTTCTAAGATGGAGGAAAAGACATGACGATGGCGTCCCTTATAGAGGTACGTCAGAAGGAAAAAAGAAATGGTTCGAGCATTCATCGAACGATTCCGACAAGCCTGCTTCAGACTGCCCCCGGGTATGCCAGAACATGCACTCCTCTCCTCCTGCAGCATGAACATGCTTCCTGCGGTTAAGCTCTGTCTCAACTCCAATCCTCCACCCGACTGGAGCTCATTGATTATTGAGGTCGAAGCAGCTGAAAAGAAGGCATGCAATGCTTGCCTTCTGGGAGTCAGTTTTCATGTCTTTGAAGATAAGGGAAAATGGCCTGCTACCAGCAACCCTGGACGTGAGACGAATGGGAAGCAGACATTGACTGTCAATGCCTCTAAAGGCGTACAAGCACCTACTCAGAAGCCTCCGCTTGCACCGAGGCCAAAGGAGGTCTATTCTTTCAATGATGAAGACACCTTGCAACTCTTCGAGATGTTGAAGCAGGGTGACAAGATTAAGTTACCGGACCCGAAACGTCCCGACGAGGTTGGAAGAGTTGACAATTCGAGGTACTGTCACTACCATCGATTTGTAGGACATCCAACTCAGGACTACTACGACCTCAAGAATTATATCCAGCGCATGATCAATGCGAACGTCATCTCCGTCGATTACGAGGAGAAGACAGTCTCGGCCAACCTGGTGTCGCTCCAATTCGGTACCTTGTCGCCAACCACAACACAAGATGGCGTCGTCCCCATCCCAAGGCGACAATGGAGGTGGTCAACCTACCACCTACCCGTGACAACGTGAGTGGACTCATCCCACTCACCACATCTCATGGAGAGATCTTATGGGTTCACCCTGACCTCGTCTCCGAAGTTACTCAACCGGAGGTACGCTCTGCCTCCAAAACCAAGGACAAGAAGATCAAGTCTTGCTGCATGGTCTCTTCCTCCGCGGAAGAGGCACTTCCTGTACAAATACGTTCACAGCAGAACGCTCAACCCGACGAAGCTGCCGTCGAGGTGGTGCCTCCCTGTACCGCCCCTGCTGCCCAGGAAGAGGACCCATCCAGACCTCCAGCAGCCAATGAACAGAAGCACGTAGAGGCTCGTTTCGACAAGCCTTCGCAAAGAGAAAATGCTTCGGGACTAGCCAAGGCCCACAACTTTGACATACTGGCACAACTTGCCGGCACTCCTGCCCGCTTTTCTCTGTTCGAGCTTCTTCGTCTTTCCAAAGACACCCGCGAAGCTCTCTGTAAAGCCTTGAAGGATGCTGACTCCTTCAACAGTCAGGTTAAGCAGCCTGAGGACCTCCCAACAACATGTGCACACTGTCATTGTACGGAAGAGGTCATCCCAAACATAACCTTCACCCAATAAGACATGCTACTCAAGCACAACCGACACAACAGGCCGTTGTATTACACAGGGTATGTGGGTTCCATCAAAGTGAAGCGAATTCAGATTGATTCAGGGTCTTTCCTCAGCATCATCCTGAGGACTCTGCTCTCAACATTGGAAATCTCGATGCACCGTCTGGCGCCTTCCAACACTACAATCAGCGGCTTCAATGCCAGCAAAAGTAAACCGCTGGGGAAAATCTGACTTAAATGTCATATCAGTAATCTCCGAACCGAAGTGACTTGCTATGTCGTAGACGCCGACGTCAACTGCAACCTCTTGCTGGGTGGCCCGTGGCTGCACGAGTACACGGTGGTGCCATCTACACTCCACCAATGTATGAAGTATGTGTCCACTAACGACATCATCCGAACAGAGTTCGTGGACATTGACCATTTCAAGGGGGTCGAAGCCTACTTCACCGATGCTAGCTTGTATAAGTCGCTCGATGAAGGAGAAGCCAATGATGCTGATGACGAAGCAAAAACGGTGACAGAGACAGACGTGTAGGCAGAGATGATTCCCGACGCTCCTTTGAAAATTCGACTCAAAGAAAAACCGCCTCAGATGCTGCCTCCCATGACAGTCAAGCTACCTGGAAAAGTACTGACTTCTCTAGGTAGAACACCCACTGAAGCTTCCTTGAAGATACGGCTCAAGGGAAGACTCCTCAAACGTCGGCTCCCCTTGTGGCAAAACTACAGGGGAAGGCACCGGTCACCGAAGGCGCAGTTGAGGCACCCCTGAAGGTGCGTCTTAAAGGCAAGCCTCTGCAATCTTCCGCCTCACTCAAGCTGCAAGAGAAGGCCCACATAGCCCTCTCGAATTCCAAGGTCAAATCTGTGATGAGCTCTCCCAAACCAACCCCAGTGCTCACAGATAAAGAGTTAGGAGAATACATATCTTCTGATATAGATGCACCTTCTCTTGACAATGTAATCCCACGAGACAAAATCCCGTATTTTATCAATAATAGAGTGTCTTTCAATTATTCTAGTCTTTCACATTGGAACGCCATGTATACACTAGATAACGCTCTATGGTCATTACAAACACAAATAACGACCGTCAATCATGTAAATCGAGTAGTCCCATCCCAAGGAGTCTATTTTATAGTCCCACCGCGGAGCCGGGACGAAGAACCCATCATCTTCGCCAAAGTCGAGCATCATCAAGACCTTCCGCCACTCGAGCCAGAACCCGATACCGGCAGAATTCAAGTCTATCGGTACACGGACAAGGCAAAGTACCTCATCCAAAATATGGGCTACGATCTGAAAAGCAACAAGGGTACACCAAATGGGACGGCCGGATGCTTTGCAACCAACGGAATCCCCACTGAGACAGAGTGGTTGCATCTTCACCCGAATCAGCTAAATCTTCATTTGCTTTGAAGCCAGTAAAAATGGGACCAACTTTAGTGATCTTTCATCCCTGAAGGTAGGATAAAACTTTCCTACGAACAGGAACGCCCGTGTAGAAGCATGGAATTTCAGGACCAGAAATCCTATGCGCCAAACATTACATGCGCCAGGGAGCTCAGATGAAGTACTTTGCACATCAAAGCAAAAATATAGACATTAAAAGAAGATTTTTATTTCATATAAAAGTCTATTACATGTCTTAAAAAGAGCTGTACAAAGAAGGATTTCTACAAAGAAAAGACCCTAAGTCTACAGCTAGGCGCAGCAACCACCATGCGCTCTCAAACAGGCGCATCTCGCCATGCGCTCTCAGCCAGGCGCATCCCTTCAGCAGCTCAGTTATGTGCATCCCTTCAGCAGCTCAGTTATGTGCCGCCCTTCAGCGCCCCACAGGCGCATCGTGAAGTCTCAGCATATGCGCCATTAAATGCTTCGACTAATGAAGCATTTATTGAGAAGAACGAGGATGAGCAACCAACCCTCTAGCTAGAGGAAGAGCTCTCCGCAATTGATCTGCGGCAAAAGAAGGCTTTCAACACAACCAGAGTAGGCAACACCCACTCTGACAGAAGAAAGAGCCTCCAAAGCCGCAGCACCGCAATTCAGATCTGCGACTCTTCCAGCATAACGGAGACGAGGCTCGAGCATCCCGATCTTTGGATGCAACATACACCTTCCGCCTGCCTCAGAAGCCCTCGACTCCGACTTTTGGATGTAATAATCACCTTCAAGTGCATCAATGAAGATCATGCGTCGCATCTTCACCCTCGGGAGCATCTCATCAACAGAATGTGCTCGAGTACACAAGTTCATTTCGGGAGGACGTGAGAGAACGAGAAGCAAACCCTCTCCATGCCACTATTTATAGGCCGGGCAAATCAAACCCATGTGCCAAGTGGCTGGCTCTCCGAATCCCGTGCAATAAATTTGCATTAAACGGTGATGAACCTGACGCTTCGAATTCAGCCAAGTCAAGAATGGCTATTTAAAGCACTCGAAGAACGTAACAGTCGGGCCCATAAAGACATGTTATGCAAAGTGGATGCGCCGGCCAGACCGCACATCATGCTGACGCGCCAAGCTCCCACCAAAGGATGCGCCACATGCGTCCCCATGCACCTAGTAGAACGCCGATCGATGCACCCACTCAATAACCCATCACCTGTCAAAGAATATTAAATACTGAAGTCTGACAGAGTTGGCAGCACGTCCCCCGAGGACTGAACAGTTGACAGCTTTTTCAGAAAACAAAGCGTCGCCAACGTCAGCACCATCATTACTCCCCTCCGACGGTTACAAGCCTCGTGGCCGCCCAACCAGTTCGCATGCGTCTCCGCAGCCATGCGCTCAAATCTCTGCATGCGTCTCAAAAGCCATGCGCCTCAGACTTTTCCCTGATCCCTAAAGACAGAAGTAAAGTCACTACTGAAGCCCCGCATGCGCCTCAAAAGCCATGCGCCCCGACTGGTTCGTGACTCCTAAAGGTTACGAGCCAAAGCCTTCTCATGTGCCCAATCCCAGGCGCATCCTATCAGATCAATCCCCACCAAATCCGACATCTTCGAGCCATGGACCTACGACACGCGTCCTTTGACTTGATTCAGCCTATGAAGGGGTGCTAATCACCCAAGATCTCAGCAACTGAAAGATCTTCTCCGTTGCTACGTGTCAGCTCTGCCGCAGCCCACGACAGCAACAAGAAAAGTTCAACAACTCAATCAGGACGCATCGCCTATGCGCCTCCATCAGCAACCACCACGTGGCGTCCCCACGCACAGGCGCATCCTACATGCGCGCATGAGCAGCCAGCCTGCAAAACTATAAATAGAGGGATCATCTCCTTCTGACAGACACACACACAGACAGAGATGTCGTGCAATCATCAGCAACATATAGAGAGAGGCAGATACAGACACTTAACGTCTTCTTCCTCTCCGCAAGCTCCTACACCTAGAATAACCCAGATCTTCAGAGAACCGAGAACCGTCGTCAGATCGTCAACGGAGTCAACGCATTACCACTCGCTCCATCGGCACAGGGACCCAGATTAAACAAAAGTGTACTTCTAGGACTACGTCTAAGTCCTACATTGTAATATTGTTCTGTTTGTATTGAAATTACATCAAAAAATTTTAATGGCAAATAGCCCGTATGCAGCCATTTCCTCTGGTAGAAGCGGCGGAGGAATGTATCTCCGGCCACGTGATCTACTTCCTGGCCTGGACTCATCACATTGGGATGGTGCAAAATCAACCACCCCATCAGATAATGAAATGGCAGTTCGGTACGGGGAAAGTTTCCATTTGTACCTCGTTCATGAACGACGTTACCCGCGAATTCTCGTAAACCTCGCAGTAGGTTACACACCATCGCGGGGAGTAGAGCCAAGTGATGGCCAAAAACCAACTTCACAGCTGGCAGGATTAGGTTCTGGGTCACCCTCTCCACAGAGCCTGACACGCTTGAAAAGACGAAATCTCGGAGCCAAATCATCAGATAAGCAGCCAACACTGCTTTGGACGACATCCGATGAGTGAGGTGCCAGAAACAGCTATAGGAACGCTCTCCAACTCCCGGTCCTCGTTTTTCCGGGGACTCTTCTTATTTAGCCTGCTCATTTCAGAGAGCACCGCAGTACTGGAGAGAGCTGGCGGAGTCGTGAACCAAGAGGAATCCTCATTGTCTTGCTCAAAGACATAATCCTTCCACGCAGTCACATGGGGCTGCGTCCCGCCCTTATCCTTCTTCTGTATATAATAATGGTAACTCGCCACTTCTTTGAAGACAGCCATCATCTCTTCTTCTTTGTCCCCAGGACTTGAAACTCCTTGTTAGTCAGAAAGTACTCCTCATAGGGTTCTGATCCCCAAAGAAGCCTCGATACCTCATACATTTCATGAAGTACAAGTCCTAGTTCCCCTACCGGAGTGAAGAAGGTCCCGGTCTGGGTATTAAACATCTCCAGGAGCGCAAGGAACATATGTCTGTTGATGTCGACGCCCGCCTGGGTGGTACGGATAGCGGCAGTCAGCCTAATCTCCCTGAGTTCGGTTCAAAACTTCGTCAGAACTAGAGTGTCAGCTTGTCCCACTTAGATACATAATAACACCAACCCTCTACTCGAAATTCACCCTTCGGGTACGACCGCTTCGATGACAGCATACGATTAACGAAAGTCGAAGCACCAAAGGCAAAAGTGTCGGCAGGGACGTCACTATAAATACTCCCAGGATGCAGAGTTTGCCAGGTGAAAGAAGATCCATCCCGCGTGGCGACCAAAATTTCCCTCTGGTTCGAGGTAGCATCGATCCTGATGGTGCCCGCCACCGCTCCCCCTGAGACGGGGTTAGCTCCCATGTCATCCTCCTCTTGGAAGCAAGACGATAGAAAGTTGTCAAAGGCCATTGACGCTCAAGCTGCTTCATGAACATGTGTACCCCTTTGGCTGAGAAGAACCAATCTTCCTTGATCCTCAACACCTTCGCTTCAGTAGAAGTGAGGCGATCCCCGAACAGGAACTCAGGCTTCAGGAAAGTCTCATTACCAGGAACGGCATATTACAAACTGCCACGCTCCATCATCCGTTGGAGGAACACATACTGTTGTTCCCCGATTTGGGTCATTCTCTCGGGAGGCTGATCCAGCATGATGGCAGCTCGGGCAGGATTTATCACCTCCTCGTTATAGTAAACTCCCATCTGACAAAGAGCAGCGTCCAGAAGTATTTCGTTCAAAAGTGGGACGGTCATCAAAACTGGCGATCAGGGAAAGATGACAGGGACTTAGATATGTTAAAACAACAAAAAAATCAGAGCCGTAATCTCATCAGAAGCGCACGCACTGAACCAAGGCTCAAGCGCATCTGAAAAGAAGCTTCAGCACATCATCAGGACTCGAAGTCCATGCGCGTCAGCAAGAAGCTTCAGCGCATCATCAGGACTCGAAGTCCATGTGCGTCAGCAAGAAGCTTCAGCGCATCATCAGGACTCGAAGTCCATACGCGTCAGCAAGAAACTTCAGCGCATCATCAGGACTCGAATTCCATGCGCGTCAGCAAGAAGATTCAGCACATCATCAAGACTCGAGGTCCATGCGCGTCAGCGTATGTGAGTCCTAAAAAGATTTTTCTCAAGTATAAAAAGGTACGGCAAAGAATGACAAACCCACCAATCATCGTCGACCGAACGTCGACGGGCGTCCTGGGGACATCATCAACATCGGCCTCCGCAGGCTCTCTTCCTTTGCTTCGTCCTCGGCCAGCACCACCGCAAGGAGTTTTGGGAGCCATCTCGTAAAAAAAAAGTTAGGATTTTTTGAAAGAAGAACTCTAAAGAATAAGAAAGCAAAGAGAAGAAGAACCCTCTCTCTATCAGACGCCTATTTATAGGCTTAGGCATACGCAAAAACCGATGAAGAGTGACGTCAGCCACCGCTTGGGATTCTGCAAAATAATAGCTGCAAATAATCCAAAAAGATTATAATTAATTTTTTTTGTTTATTTTGAAGCGTTATCATTTTCATTTAAAATTGAGAGGAGCATATGCCTCATCACAGATGTGCGGAGCAATCATGCGTCCCGAACAGTCATGCGCCCCAATGAAGACACCACCATGCTTCTTATTCAAAGGATTCTAAAACTTGACGAAAAGTTTTAAAAACTTTGAAGGGGGTCTTGTAGAAGCATGGAATTTCAGGCGCATCTACAGGCCAGAATTCCTATGCGCTTAACACTACTCAAACATGTGCCAGGGAGCTCAAACGAAGTACTTGGCACAGCAAAGGACATCAAAAGTATAGACATCAAAAAAGATTTTTATTTCATATAAAAGTCTATTACATGTCTAAAGAAAGACTTTATAAAGGAGAACTTCTACAAAAAGAAAGATCCTAAGACTACAGCCAGGCGCAGCAAACTGCCATGCGCCCTATGCCAGGCGCATCATCCGTCAGGCACGTCTCTTAAGCGTCTCAGTCAGGCGCGTCTCTTCAGCGTCTCAGTCAAAGTGCATCTCTTCAGCGTCTCAGTTAGGCGCATCACGAAGTCTCAGCATATGCGCTCTACTTCGACCCGATCAAGTGCTTCGGCTAATGAAGCATTTATTGAGCAGAACAAGGATGGGCGATCAACCCCACTCTAGCTAGAGGAAGAGCTCTCCAAAGCCCAAGGAACAGGAGAGCACAGCAATTTTGATCTGCGGCTCTTCCAGCATAAGGGAGACGGGACTCGAGCATCCCGATCTTTGGATGCAACAGGCACCTTCGGCCTGCGTCGGGAGCCCGCGATCACAATTTTTGGATGTAACAGTCACCTTCACAAGTGTGTGTACGAAGACAACTCGTCGCATCTTCACCCTCGGGAGCGTCTTGTCAACAAAATGTACTCGAACAAAGAAATTTATCTCCATTCGGGAAGACAGAAGAAAACGAGAAGCAAACTCTCCCCCTGCTGCTATTTATAGGCCGGGCAAATCAAACCCCATGCACCAAGTGGTGGGCTCTCCGAATCTCGTGCAATAAATATGCATTTATGGTGATGAACCTGTCCCCTCGAATTCAGCCAAGTCAAAACGGCTATTTAAAGCACTCGAAGAACTCAATAGTCGGACCAATAAAAGATACGTCATGTAACAGATGCGCCGGTCAGATATCGTGCATCATACAGACGCGCCCATCAGTACCAAATGCCTCGTAAAGATGCGCCCCATGCATCCCCATGCGCCTAGTAGAACGCAGATCAATGCGCCCACTCAAAAGCCCATCATCCGTCAAGAACATTAAATGTTGAAGTCTGATACGACAGCAGCCATGCCTCGATGACAGAGCAGCAACAGCTTTTACAGAAAACAAAGCACCGCTGACGTTAGCGTCATCATTACTTTCCACTGACGGTTATAAGCCATGTGGCCGATCAACCACTTGCATGCGCCTCAAAAGTCATGCGCCTAGACTGGTTCGTGACTCCTAAAGGTTACCAGCCAAAGTCTTCTCATGCGCCCAATCCCAGGCGCATCCTGTTAGATCACTCTCCACTAAATCCGAGATCTTTGAGCTATGGACATACGCCACATGTCCTTTGACTCAGTTCAGTCCACGAAGAGGTGCTAACCACCCAAGATCTCAGCAATCGAAGAATCCTCCCAGTCGCCACATGTCAGCTCTTCCGCAGCACCACAGGCGCTACATGAAGGATTCAATCCCCGAATCAGGGTGCATCAACCATGCGCCCCCGCCAGCATCAGCCACATGGCGTTCCCATGACTAGGTGCATCCGACATATGTGCGCATGAGCAGCCAGCCTACAAGCTATAAATAGAGGGATTATTTCTTTCTTCTACACACACAGAGACATATACAGACATACACCGTCAAAGACAGAGGTAACCAGATCATCAGAGTTACAGAGGCGCACGTCTACTCGCAGAGATCGGAAGAGACACTCAACGTCTTTTTCCCCTCCGCAAGCTCCGGCATCCAGAGCAACCCAGACCTTCAGAGAACCTAAAATCGTCGTCAGATCGTCAATGGAGTCAACGCATTACCACTCGCTCCACCGACACAGAACCCAGATAAAAACAAAAGTGTACTCCTAGGACTACATCTAAGTCCTACATTGTAACACTGTTCTGTTTGTAATTAAAATTTCAATCAAAGATTTTAATGGAAAACAAGCTCAAAGGAGCAAACCTCGCATAATCAGTCTTGCATAATTATGCTGAATGGAAAAACTCGAATAATTCTGCTCTAACATGCAACCTCGCATAAGCAAGCCACATCAGAGCACGCACGTTAAGTGTACTGACAACTCTGTCAAGCTGTCAACACACATGTTACTAACAATTTTGCCAGACCGTCAATACGTAATTGGTTGACAACTCTGCCCAACTGGTAGCTCGTATTATAAGACAGACACTCAATTGGTGGTCAGCGTTAGCAAACATTCAATTGGCTTATCTATTAAGCCATCAAGTAGCAGCAAAATTCCTTGAGCCCCGAGCTAGCAGTCCGTATGTGGACGTTCACAGTGACACGACGCATAACACCCATCCATGTGTCGAGTATCCAGGGCATCCAACTCACAAAATCATGCAATTATATGAGACAAGAAAGATTCCCTCCTTTGCCTAAAAATAATCCATGATGTTGGACATTTATGAGAGAGGATTGAACGGTAGAAAAATTAAGAGCACCATTTGGAGAGAGATAGTATTATACCCTCAAACACTTTGTGTAGCTCGTATTGTCCACTTCGTCTTTTATACGAGAGCTCTAATATGTTCTCTTCGGATCTACTATGTCGGTGCAATCCCCAATAGATGTGCCATAGGAGAAACCTAAGTTCCCTTAAAGTATAGATTTCATGAGTTGACATAACTACGTAGATGAAGTGTTATTACGTTGTTGCCGTGAGTAGCGATCAGTAATAGATCATCAACAGAGAAAAGTGATCACGCACTAATCAACCCTCAATCGTCTCATTTTTCCATAATAAAGTTATAAAAGTATTCTTGTGTTGTATCTACGTACCAAGCGATTGTAGTACCGAAATATTCTTTTACAAAAACAAAAGTTTTCTTTGAAAAAAAAGTTTTACACCTTTTTTCTTTTCTTTCCGACGAAAACAATAATGCAAAAGTGCAAATATTTAGGGTTATTGAACGATAATTGAAGAATATAATTACAAAGAGTTAATTAGAAATAAAAAAAATGGGAGATACCAATCATAGAATATAATAAAGAAATCTAAGTATTACAAAGTTAGATTATGTTTATATTTGGAAGAAATTAAGAAAGATCTAGGGGCGGTAGCCTTCGATTAGGAAACTTGCTTTGCATCCGTACTGGGTTAGGGAACTAGAGACGAGAATTAGAGAGAGTTTAGGTTTTAGATTTGGGGGAGAAGAAAGAACTTCAAAAATCTTTGATTCGAAGGGGAGAGAGTTTAGGTTTAGGGGCTGGCGGAAAAACACGGAAGATTGCACATATATATGGTGAGGGTAAAATGGTAAATTCCTAACTCCAATTCAAATTTTTGTTTGAATTGGTTTTGAAAACCCGAAATCGAAACTCAGAAAAGAGTAAACCGAATTTTACCAAATTTAAAAACAAATCGACTTAAAATTTTCAAAAAAAACACATATTTTTTATTTGATTCGATTCGGATTTGTTATCAATTTTGAATGCTCAACTCTAATTGTTACTGGTTCTTTTGATGTAGACTTGTAATAAAACATTCGATTCGGATTCGATTCGGAAAGACACGGAAGATTGCACATATATAGTGTTTTTTTTCCTTTGTTAATTTTATCATTTGCGTACAAGTTTTTGTAATTAGTAATTTTTGTATAGTTTATATCTACTAATATAACAAGACTTGAAAATGGCTGAAAATTGAGCCGTCTAATCCGTTTATAAATCATCCACTAATTAATATAAAAAATATGAAAGATAATAATCCTAAAACTAACCCCCCCCCCCCCCCACACACACACACACACACATATATATATATATATATATATATATATATATATATATATATAAATATATATATATATATATGTATATATATATATATATATATATGGCTCATATTCTTATATGAGCCATCCTAGGTGGTTTCCATGTGGACCAATAAAAATATAGTTACTTGGAAGAAGAAATTTAAATACATATATATATATAAAGATCTCATAAAAGATTTGATAAATAATAACTTACAATATCTTCGCCTAGGAACAACTGGCCAAACATGTTTGCCTATAAATAAAGATCCTATAAAAATTTAATAAATAATAATTTTAATTTTAAGTTATGTTTATAATATGAATGTTAATGTTAATTATATTAATAGTAATGTGAATGTGAATTTTAATTATATTAATATTAATATGAATAATGTGAATGTTAATGTTAATTATATTAATATTAATATAATTTTATAATTAAATGTTAACGTTAATTTTAATATTAATTTTAATATTAATATTAATGTTAATATTAATATTAATATTGTTTTAATATTAATATTAATTTTAGTTTTAATTTTAATTTTAGTTTTAATTTTAATTTTAATTTTAATATTAATATTTTATTTCGTGGGATCTTTTATTTCTATCTATTTAAATTTCTATGCAAATATATTTGGCAAGTTCCTAGGCAAATATATGGTAAATATTATCTATCAAATCTTTTATGGGATATTTTATTTATATCTATTTGAATTTCCTTTCTAAGTTATTATGTTTTGATTTGTCCACATGGAAGCCACCTAGGATGGCTCATACAAGAATATGAGCCTATGGCTCATATATATATATATATATATATATATATATATATATATATATATATATATATATATATATATATATATATATATATATATATATATATATATATATATATATATATATATATATATATATTGAAAAATGGTAGTTTCATTCCATGCTATGGGATCGAATACATGCACATCACATTATATCCACTCGAAAATCCCATCCCCTTTACATCCCATTCTACATTATGTATAATTCCAATAGGAACCATATGTGTTCCTTCAAATATACGATTGTTAATTTTCTTCCAAATATGTCAGGCCACAGATGCCAGTCTTGTACTAGCTTCTCGAAACCAATCATGTCCCCAGCTTCTGGCCTCCCTAATCTCTAGGATTGCATCATGAAAGTCTAGCCGTCCTCTCCTTTGCATATTCAGAGCAGCCTTTTGCCTGCTCCACACCAAGTCAGCAATCGCGTATCAAAAAAATAAATGCGACATAGACTATGCATCATGCCCACATAAAACACATGTCTGGTCTCCTTCCCGAATCCCAAATCGTTCCAACCTGTCAATTGTCAATAATCTTCCCATTGCCAGTTTGTATACACACAGTTGCATTTGGCGGGCCACCCCATTCATCCAAATAATGTTCTTGTTGACCAGAGTCGGTTGTAGCAGCTGGATCCGGTTATATGCCAAGGAGAACACAAAATCACCACGTTGGGAATTATCCCAGATCCATATATCTCTATGTAATGAACGATCAATCCCGACCTGTCGAATGATATCTCCAACTCAGTTGATATGCGGGTGACTACCTACATGCCAAGCATCGCCTCTGATAATAGAGCTGACCGTCTCCCCCCTGAAGGCCGCTCCTGTCACCACTGGCCTAATTCTTTGCAACAAACTCATGTGATGTATCCAAGGATCCAATCATAAATCTGTGTCCGCTCCATCCCCGAATACCCGCGATATAGCCGGTTTAACAAACCCCGTGTGCTTGAGGATGTGTTTGAAGGATACAAATTCATTATTATTGGACTCATGCTCCCATAAGTTGTGCCCCTGAAGGTACCAACTATGCCTCCATTTTGCCCATAGAGAGTCTCCCTGGATAAACCGCAAGACAAACTTCATACTTGACACTGTACAAACATGCTGCAAAGACCGAAGTCTGACACCCCCCTCTAGTAGAGGCCGACACATATCATCCCAGGAGATGGCATGCATATGCACCCCTTCCCGCCATATAAAATCAGCACATAGTTTCTCAACTCTTATGACCGTCGCTAGAGGCACCAATATTGATTGTAGCCATTACATCTCGATTGCCATAATAACCGAGCGGATCATGTCAATTCTGCCACCAAAGGACAAGCACTGGGCTTGTCAGCCCTCCACTCTGCGCTGAACATCGCCATTCTCTGACAAGTCGTATCTCTGGCATAATTCACTGATAGAAGAATACCCATGTATTTCACTGATAGTTCACCCCTCACCACACCCAATTAGGGATTGGCATTGGGCCAGGCCGGCACGGGCCGATTTTTTTGGCCCTAAAGAAATTTCGGACCGGACTTAATTATTATTTATGAAGCCGAAGCCCGTCCATAAGAGTCGAACTTTTCGGGCCAAGTCGGATCGGGCCGGACTAGCTCTATAAAAATAGATAATTTGCATGTTTTACTCTTTCAAAATACAAAAAAAATTCTTCTTCTGACATAGAGTCGGGGGGTATTCTTAGGTTTATTTGGGGGTATTTAATTTATGTAATTTGTTATGGTTTACACAGTAAACTTTATTGGAAATATATGAAACTGTTCTAATAGCTTTGGTGCTTCTAATCTTCAATTTGTGTAGATGCTGGATCTTATCATATTTTAGGGTTTATTTGTTTTATCAGAAGCACTTTCTAAAACAACTAGAGTTTGGGTTCGGATCGTAGAAGGTGACAGCCCTACAGTAATCACATTGTTTCTCCTACTTTACGAATTGAGAGCCTCTTCTTCTCCTTCCTTGGCATATTCATAGTATTATTGGGCCATGGATAAATTCAGCGGAGGACAGTTCGATGGAGGAAGCTGGATGATGGTCCCGAATCAGAACACGATGCGATTCAAGATCAGCAACAGCATCAGCAGCACTCTTTCAATCCCCAATTCCAACACAACCAATTCCAACAACAACAACAACAACAACTACTACTACTGCAACTGCAGCAACAACAGCAGCAACATCAACAACAACAAGCTTAGGGGTCAATCATTTGACCATGAATCGGGCTCGGACGGACGCTTAGTCTAAGCTTGTATCGGACGGGCATCGGACCGGGCTCGGACGGACGGATGCATAGCCCAAGTCCGGCCCTATACTAGTATGGACCGGATTGGGTTACCCTAATGACTGGGCTCTATCGGGATTTGGCCCATCGGGCCAGACGAACTTTTCGGACACCCATGGACTTCGGACCAAATGATGATCCCTCCACCCAATCTAGCTGCCCTCTCGTCCTTATTGGGACACATAGTACTGAAGCACAGTGCCCGACAGTTTTTTTGTGTTTGTAATCGGTATTCGATCAGTTTTTTGTGCCCGACAGGGGTGAGCGTCGGTAGAATTGATCGGTATTCGATTAGTTTTTTTGTGTTTGTAATTGGTATTATAAAAATGAATACCAATATCTTACCATATATAATCGATTTTTTCGGTTTCGCTTAAACGATATTCGGTCAATTTTTTTAGCAGTATTTTTACCAATTAACATTCAATCAATCAACACGTTACCATTATGGAACCTCTTAACCTAGAATTTCTTCTTCTTTTTTTTAGGATTAAGTTCAAAACCAAGCCTCTACCTACAAAGCAATGAATCAAAATTATTAGGCCAACACGTAACAAGTCACAAATACCTAAAAATGAGCTCAAAAGAGCCAACACAATCACTAATTCAATCCTTAACATAATTTTAAGTACATCAAAATTCATTTATAAGTTATTAGAAAAAAGAAAAAAAAAACACATAAGCTCAAAAGATTAAAAGTCGACTCTTAGATTTTTTTTTTTTTTAACATAACTTCAAGTACACCAAAATCTATTCTTAATTCTAAGAAATTTATTTTCAACCAAACAAGATAAAAAATAAAAATGCGTAGCATAAAATTAATCACGAATAACAATTTGATGAAAAATATATACAAATTTATGTACTATATATATATATATATATATATATATATATATATATATATATATATATATATATATATATATATATATATATATATATAAATAAAAAATAAAAAATAATATATATATATATATATATATATATATATATATATATATATATATATATTATTTTTTATTTTTTGTTATATATATATATATATATATATATATATATATATATATATATATATATATATATATATATAATAAAAATAAAAAATAATATATATATATATATATATATATATATATATATATATATATATATATATATATATATATATATATATATATATATATATTGAAAGAAGGTAATTGTGGCGAACGCTCCACCAGGAATCAATCTCCTGACCACTCGGGCCGCATGCATCTCTCTTAACCACTAGGCTAGAGGTCATTTGCTATATATATATATATATATATATATATATATATATATATATATATATATATATATATATATGGAAAAATGGTAAATTTTATTCCAAACTCAACACATAATCATACAATCATACAATTAGAGTGAGACTCCCACTCATCAGGTTTTCATATCTTTTACATCAAACTCAATGTTATGGAGGATGCCTACAAGAGGGGTGGTAAGTCCCTCGAAGATGCGACGGTTCCGTTCCCTCCAAACATGCTAGACAGCAACGGCCAGTCGTACTCTAGCGGTCTTGAACCAGCCCTGCCCTCTCCCTCTCTTGTCCCGAATCCCATTGATAATGTCACTGATTCTCCTTCCAGAGTCACATCCGCCCAACACTCGGCATTGTTTGTCCCAAATGTGCCAAGCTACCTCACATTTGAAGAATATGTATCGCATAGATTCATTTTCCAAGTCACATAACACGCAATTTGGGTTGGGCACACGGATCCCAAAAGAGGTGAGGCGGTCCCTCGTCAGCAAGCGATCCAGCAGTAATCAGTAGACACAAAGCTGCATCTTCCTGGCCAGTCCCTTGCACCATATGAACTCATAGTCGGCACTAGTAGGAAAAGTACGTCGTATAAGATTGTAGCAGCTTTGGAACCTGAACTCTCCAGAACACCCAGTAGCTCCCGAAGGATCCCATATATATATATATATATATATATATATAAAATATATATATATATATATATATATATATATATATATATATATATATATATATTTGAAGAAAGGTTCTTCATTGATAAGGCAAAAAAAAAACTGTTACAATGCACAATAACTCATCTCAAGGCAAAAAAAAAACTGTTACAATGCACAATAACTCATCTCATCTCTCAGTATAAGACTATTTCATACCCATGATCTCCAAGTCAGACTCTATGTTATTAATAATATCAGTCACTGACATAGATTGGCCTTCAAATATCTGCCTATTATACTCTCGCCATATGTGCCATACTGCAACGGCAAGTCGTCTTCTTGCTTTGTCGTATATTTCTATCCTATGGTTCTTTGCCTTCATAATGTCTTCTACAGTCCCTTGTAGCTCCTATGAAGTCGAACCCAACAATCCCGAGCCTCGTCGGCAATGCCTCTATATTTGACCAGAGATAGGACACTCAAAGAATATATGATTCTTGTTTCTAATACAGTGGAACATAAAACACAACTGAGGTCGGGAAGCTAAATACCCATTCGAGCCAATCTCGACTTAGTGAGCAGCCGATTCTTGATTGCTCTATACAATGATAATTGTATGTTTGTAGCAACATTCTTCATCCAGACAACTTCAGACCATTCGGCTCGATTACCCCTTGCTCTCACAAGTTCGTATACCTCCTTCGCTACAAACTTGTTGCCCGATGCTGTCACGCTCCGGTCCCATTGGACCGATCGTCCTCGCTAAGGCGTGATGCCGCATGAGCCTAGATTGCACTCACGCAAGACAGGTTCCATAACGGCCGATTACAGCGGCTTGCGACGGGATCATCACACAGAAGTCCCAAGCAAAAATATTGAATAACAGCAACAAAAATTTAAAGCAAAACACGAGTCATTCAAACTGCTTTTTATTGATATTGAAACAAATATTACAACGTGGCACGGGGCCAAGATTACAATCACTCAAGCTCACTCTTCTCACAATTATAAGTCACTCAGCTCTCTCTCATCTCTCAATACAATTTGAGTAGTCGAGCAGAAGCTTTGGATAGGCGATGTCCATATATTATGTCCTGTATAAGTTCTGAGTCTATGCGGCCGCATGCCTCGAAATACCAAGGAACTCTGTGCCTCGACGCATCCAAGCGAGCTCCGCGCCAATGAGCTCCTACCTGTGCCTGCACATGGAAACTATATGGATGTCAGTACTCAACTGTACTGGTGGAGTGAGCTCCTCGCCCACCCATACAAACCAACATGTTCATTTACTTTGCGCAACATAAGCCCTTTATGATTATCTTTCTATTCTTACCTTAGGGTCGATTTTAGGACTAAGACTCTTGGTCTATTTGTGTCTCAGACTATCCCCGTGCCATTGCACCGATAACTTGATTATCGTTGTGCCTCAAGACAATTCTCGTGCTAGCAACATCAACACATCGACTCGAGCTTGCCTTTCAGCCTATACTTAGCGACACAACGACATGGTCGTGCTATACTCTATTCGTGCTTTATTATAATCGAAGCAGTGCCTCCCCACTTAGTCTTTCACCTATGCTCATGTCATAACAGCGTGGTCGTGCCATGACATATAGAGGTTGTGCCTCGTAACTCATGATGCCTTAACCAACTTGTCCTACGGTCCTTCCTGACTTAACTTTGAAATGACTCAATTCGAACCTATGCACTCTGTGCCAACGAACTCATTAGTCCACCCATATCTCATGCCGAAGCACGTGCCTTGGCTATAGCCAAATCTTGGATTGATCGATTGTCATACCCCAGAACCAGAATACTGGCAAGTAGGGACGGACCAGGCCAGCTACGTATACCAAAGTACTCCAGTACTCCGAAATAACGTATAAGCTGTATAGACATAGGGGTTACTACTACAATCCAACAGGCAATCCTAGGTCAAGAATCCTAGGTATCTCAATCACAGGCAAATATGTAAAGTACAAGAAGTATGATCATCAGACATAAAATAGTAAAGCGTCCCAAACTATATATACATGGATGATCATGAAGCTAGTAATACAAAGTGAAGACTAGCAAGAGTAATAGTCATACAGGATAAGCTCTAGTTATAGTCTAGAATACGCAAATCATGTTTAGGCCCGTATGCTAAATGTCAAGTCCAAACACGAGCTAAACACGTGCTCGGAGGCTAAACGCCACAAAAGAATAATGTACATAACTAGTGGGAGAATGATATAGGAAACCCACTATGGTACTCTGGTGCTCCGGATAATCCCCAACGAGTGGAATGTACGGAAGATCCTCCGGGATCTATAGAAGCATAAATAAATTTCATAGACCAAGTCAAAGAAGTTGAGAGCTTTACGCAAGACTGTAACACCCAGTTTTCCAGATAAGGGTAATTTTAAAATTTTGTAATTATAATTATTAATTATTGATATTTGTTTCACATTATGATTTTTGATAATTTTTAATAATTTTTAAACTATTTAAAAACTGGTTTAAGTCATGACTTGTGATTTTGATGTGCTGCTAGTGAAACCCTAGAGACTGCATGACCTAGAGCCTAACCATGTCATTAGGATAATTTTATTATCATTTTAGCCTAGGGATAATTTGGTCATTTTGGCTTATTTGAATTATTTGATTATTTATTGAATTGGTGAATTCTAGTTTGACTTTGACTTGTTGAGACCTAGTAGACTAGCCTAGAAGCTAACCCTAGCCATGGTGACCCTAGTCTAACTTACGTTAACCTACTTTTAGTCATTAGAAACTAATTTTGGAATAGAAGGATTAGTTTAAGTGAAATCATTTCATGATTTATGGTTTAATGAAATGACTTGTGATTTAATGATTTAAGGACTTGTGACTTAAGCCCATAGCCCATTAGACTAAACCCTAACCCTAATTTTTCACTTTATAACCAGCCATAGGGCTCCCCCTCCCTATAAATACTCTTCTCATTTACTTCTTGCCTCCTTTGTGTCATTCCAACACTTAGAGAAAGGAAAGGTAAATTCCCATTCTCCTAAATTCCCATTCTATTCATTTGATCTCTTTTTTCATCCTAGTCTTTTGCATTGGGTTCTAATTGAAGTTTATGGACTGCTGGTGGAGAGCTATTTCAGTTTGGGATCAATTTAGAGCATTTGGCCATCAAGAAGAACACCCCCCATTTGAAACCTTTTCTTGCAATTTGCACTTATAGGTAAAACCCTACAAATTGCATTTTTATTTTGATTTCTTTGCATATTAGGCTAGGTTTAGGTGTCCCCTAGCTGCCTCTCAAGTTTGGTAGGATTTTGTGTCCGTTTGGTGTCCGTATCGGACACGTGTCTATGTGTCTGCTTACGTGTTCGACGAAATATCGCAATGGAATGAATTTTCGTATTTTCTAAAACTAATTACATTTTTTCGAAGCTCTTGATGTGTAGATTAATTATTTTGAGGACTGAGCACGATTCGATGCATATTTCGTGTCCAAATCGGACACGTACCGTACGTACGGGACTCAGCACAGGCCTCATGCAGCCCCTGCTGTTCGAGTGTCCTAGCGGACACGACACGACACGAGACACCACGAAAATTTATGGAGACGTGCGGGCACCGACTGACGTCACCCCCATAAAATTTCACAGGTTCTCGATCAGTGTGCGCGAAGAAATCAACCGCACACCGATCTTGCACTGCTCGTGCATGCTGTGTGCGTCCCCTGCATTTTGGGGCTGACACAGGACCCGACACTTCACTAGGACACATGAAATTTGACGAGGTGATGGGGCCCATGTCTGACAAGACCCTCACCAAGTTTTGTGACAATTGGTTGCGAGTCGAAAAAGTTCTCGAGCTCGCATTGAAATTCTCTGACACGCACACATGCGATTTCGAGCCACTGATACGGCCTCGTATGGACACGTTGAAACCTTGTGGACAATGTACAGGCACCTAGACACATACCCCTATACGCCACCTACCCTCTGACATGTGCACGAGACCCAAGGATGCGTGTGTCGTGTCCTAGACTTACCGACACAGCCCCACGAGCTCACTGATACTGTGTTTCCTGTTTTAAAATGAATCTCTCTGTTTGGACACTTGTGTACACTGTATGGACACGTGGACACCCTCCACACATGCACATACATGACTGACACCTCGGTACACGTGTTTCCCTAATATGTTTGGGTTTTTCCTATCCTAATTTAGTCGGGTTTATCCCAGTTTGGTTTAATTGAACTGACACTTAAATTAAATCTGTATAACCTGAGATTAATTTCAGTACACATAAATGACCCATGTTCAATAGGGTGAGTTAACTGTGGTTAGTTATATAACCTGAGATTATTATGGGATTTGATTTGAATTGATGTTCAATTTACACTGTTTCATACTGATTTCATGTCACAAGGAACTGTCTAAAACTGGAATCCTGAGACACTGTTAACTGAACTGAAAGTATTCACTAAGAACTGAGAAGTTACACACACACATATTCTGATACTCTAATCCATTGCTCATGCCTTTTGTCTCACTGCAATGCTCTGATACAATGCACACACCCTTCACTTGGACACCACTTGGATATCACTCGATCAACCCCATACTTTGGCACATGGCCATGGACCATAGGCATGCTATGGAGTGGGTTTTCGAATGCAATGCCAATATCTGATATTTATTACAGTTTGGGTTAGTATCACATGTTGTGTGAGTATACGTATGTAATCTAATAAAGGGGTATTTCGAAAATGGGTTCATTGATATTTCAAAATGTGAAGTTCATTTAGTTCATGTATATATCTATGTAAATATTAATGGTGATATCAGTAAGGTACTTGGGGTTACCTTGAATTTAATATTAGAGTGGATATATTCTGAGTTATGCTTTGAGTTGTTGATTTGATGTTGGTTTGTCGGGTTGAACATGGGAGTAGGATATGGGATTTAGGAGTATCAGAGTTTGGCATGGGAGTTAGTTCCTGATAGGATTTTATTAGATGTTATGAGTAGGCAGTGGCTTAGCCATGCAGCAGGCAGCATGCTTGCCCTGCCTTGGCTTTGCAATTGCAGTAGCTAACAGCAATAGGAGCAGTGGCCAGGAGCATGGTTGAAATTGCTTGGCTTGGCCAGCCATTTTGGGCATTTGCCTTGGCATAGCAGCAGCAGCAGCAACAAGCCTTAGCATTTGTAGCAGCTAGCAAGCAATAGCAATGGGTTAGCAGGTTGAGTTTTAGTTAGACATGGCCTTAGGCCATGTTGGTAATGCTACCTAGTTCACCCAGGTCAGCAGTAACAGTAGGGAGATGTGTTCAGTGCATTTCGAGTGTCCAAGTGAGTGTGGAAAATAGGAAGTGGGTGGCTAGTGTCAAGAGTACCTGGTGGTGTGACTATTTGAGTGAGTGAATGCCATATGAGTGATGAGTGTCATGAGTGAGTAACTTGTAGGTGTGGCTAATGGAATGTGAGAGTTTTGAGGGTGTATGGATATATAAATAAGGGTAATGATGTGAGGGTGTATGTGATTGTAAATGTGGCTAAGGTTATGGGTATAGTTATATATAGGTATATATGGTGTAATATATATATATATATATATATATATATATATATATATATATATATATATATATATATATATACATTGTATTATATATAATGCCATGTAGGCTAGTAGCTATATGAGATATAGTTATATATATGGTACGTATAGGATATATAGGTTAGGCCTATATATATGTTATGTTTTGAGAGGAGATATATATGTATAGACATATGTTATAGGTTAGCTTGTCTTTATATATATATATATACCATATGTATATATGTTAAAGTGATTTGGTATCCTAGCCTTTGGTTTGAGATAGCTTATAGAATTAACCCTATACAGTTGACTCTTTAACCTAGATTGGACTAATTGACCTAATTTGACTAGACTGTTGACCAAAAGTCAACATTAAGTCTATATATGACCAATTGACCTAAGTTGACTAGAGTCTGACATAGTTGACTAAGATTGACCTAGTTGACCAAGTTGACTTTGACCCAGAGTTGACCAAGTTGACTTTGACCTAGATTGGCCTAGAAATCATGTAGTTGCATTGTAGCTTTCATTTACCTTGTTTTAAAACACATTATAACCTATATTTCTCTGTTTAGGACATTGTGACTCTGTTGCAGACATTTGATATTATACTACTCTTTTCAGAGTAGCAGGCGAGTACATTCTCTGATAGTTCTCTCATTTACTTGTCAATTACTGTACTTCAGTTCTAGTTAGTTTTATGTGATTCTTATAACACGTATGGATATTTCTGGATTCATGTATGCGACACATATACCATGTTGTCTGGCCTCTATTACTGGTATCATCATATTTGGCTTCTATTACTGGAATCACCTACTGGAATCACTTGCTGGTATCATCACATTTGGCTGGACTCATCTCGATTCTCGTGTCGTATTTTGAATTCACTTGTACTTGCTGGGAGGGGAAATACTTGAGTAAGACATGTAGACATACCCCAATTTAGAATCTCCTAACTGGAATCTACTGGAATGATAGCTATCTCACACCCGGCCAGGTGTGTGATGTGCCGTATTACCTACAGCCGTTTACATGTCGATCTCGGTATTTTAAAACACACTGTTAGAGTATAGGCTGGACTCACCCTGGAATCATTGATCACTATGACTGGAATCATCTTATACTGGACTCATCTTGTACTGGAATCACCTGGTATCAAATTCATGTTGTCTGGATTTACTTGGGTTTTGCACTTGTTTACATTTATATTCTCGACTTATATCATGTTGCTCTAGTTCAGCTAGTTTCTATTTACAGTCTTTATTGCTATGATTCTTCTCTTGTTTTACTTACCTTACTTTTTTTGTATCTTAACTGTTTCTCTATACCATCACCTGTATACAAACTACCATGTTCATCAATAAAACTGTCTATAACTGCTTTATAGTTCTCTGTCATTTACTTGGAATTTTTTGATGAATTGTACTCGTTTCTGTCCTGACTGAACCTGTTAAAATTTTTACAGATGACTGTCCTGAGGATACTTGCCCTACTCTTTATGGACCCAGAGACGGGATGGCTACCTTTGGCCCCGACACTCAGGAGTGATCGAGATTTAGATTAGTAGACTTGCATCTATTTTTCATGTTAAACTTGTTGTAGTTGATTTGAGACTTGTGTAGTATTTGAGATTGTTGAGAGTTGTTATTATTTTAGTAGTTGTCTTTCTATTTCTTAGTTATTTCTTCTGTGTTATCTTATCGTGCTTAGACTGTGATTGTGTTACGATATCTTATACTCGTCCTCCGTTCGGAGTTGATCATGATGAGTACATTATATGTTGCGTGAGTTATTGGTTAGATAGTAACCTAGGACAGCGTTCTACCGCCGATACTGCGGCGTAGGCTGGGCGCTGATACGTATTCGTACCCTCACAGTGGGTGCGGGTCGTGACACATTTTTAGTGGTGGCCCATGCAGGTCGAGAGTCGCATTCGTACGATGTCGTGGTAGTGCAACGATTAGTTGTACTGCTGTGCGCCTGCGATAGAAACTAAGGAATAGGCTTTAGTTGAGAGAGTACTCAATCACAGTTAGGACTACTTGAAAAGATTCCTGGGATGACCCTTGAGAATCTCATTATAAACCATTTCGAGATTCGATTCCGACAGTTTCTGTCTACTTCCTTGTTCATCATTGAATTTGATTCTTGGTATTCATTATTGACTTGATTTTCTACCAAGATAACATTATGGGCTTGGTTGCCTCAGTCATGAAATCTAGAGTCTTCTAGGGCCATATCAGCTGGTTGGGCGATGAGATAAGAGTCTAATTTTGGATGTATTTTTCGGGTGTGGAAATTTAAAGTTTTCGCAGCCAAGCTAGCGGCAATGTAAAAATTTTAAATACCATGATTCTAGAGGTATGTACATTGGTTGTGGACTCTATGAATTATCGCAGCCATACTTACTGGTGTGACGAGGATTCTGGTAACATGGTTCTGGATAGATGGGTATGATTATCAGATTGCAGAATAGATACCATATAGATGGTGCCATAGTATAATTGAGTAGAATATCAAGGTGGATATTACTTGAGTGTCATGGATTAGATAGAGGAAGCTAGGCCACCTGTAGCGCAGCACCGTGCCCTGCACCATCAGAGGGATACACCCCAGAGGGGCAGGGCTTTTGTGCTGACAATCGAGCATACCGACGCTACGGGTGACGGGTTAGCAGGTATGTCTTCCTTGTTCTTCCTTCCATCCTGTTGTGTGATTTCCTTTAGTACCTGCCAGGATATTGTTGTGATTGCTAGATAGTGTAGCTACCCAGTTCGAGACTGTAAAATCATGACCAGTAGGATTGTGTTGCTTCGACTTTGATTGATTGGGGGTTTGACCTAGTAGGGGTACGATCATCTTAATTTTGAGGACAAAATTTTTCTAAGGGGGTAGGATTGTAACACCCAGTTTTCTAGATGAGGGTAATTTTGAAATTTTGTAATTATAATTATTAATTATTGATATTTGTTTCACATTATGATTTTTGATGATTTTTAATAATTTTTAAACTATTTAAAAACTGGTTTAAGTCATGACTTGTGATTTTGACGTGCTGCTAGTAAAACCCTAGAGACTGCATGACCTAGAGCCTAACCATGTCATTAGGACGATTTTATTATTATTTTAGCCTAGGGGTAATTTGGTCATTTTGGCTTATTTGAATTATTTGATTATTTATTGAATTGGTGAATTCTAGTTTGACTTTGACTTGTTGAGACCTAGTGGACTAGCCTAGAAGCTAACCCTAGCCATGGTGACCCTAGTCTAACTTAGGTTAACCTACTTTTAGTCATTAGAAACTAATTTTGGAATAGAAGGATTAGTTTAAGTGAAATCATTTCATGATTTATGGTTTAATGAAATGACTTGTGATTTAATGATTTAAGGACTTGTGACTTAAGCCCATAGCCCATTAGACTAAACCCTAACCCTAATTTTTTACTTTATAACCAGCCATAGGGCTCCCCCTCCCTATAAATACTCTCCTCGTTTACTTCTTGCCTCATTTGTGTCATTCCAACACTTAGAGAAAGGAAAGGTAAATTCCCATTCTCCTAAATTCCCATTCTATTCATTTAATCTCCTTTTTCATCCTAGTCTTTTGCATTGGGTTCTAATTGAAGTTTACGGACTGCTGGTGGAGAGCTATTTCAGTTTGGGATCAATTTGGAGCATTTGGCCATCAAGAAGAACACCCTCTATTTGAAGCTTTTTCTTGTAATTTGCACTTATAGGTAAAACCCTACAAATTGCATTTTTATTCTGATTTCTTTGCATATTAGGCTAGGTTTAGGTGTCCCCTAGCTGTCCCTCAAGTTTGGTACAATTTCGTGTCCGTTTGGTGTCCGTATCGGACACGTGTCTATGTGTGTGCTTACGTGTTCGACGAAATGTCGCAATGGAATAAATTTTCATATTTTCCAAAACTAATTACATTTTTTCGAAGCTCTTGATGTGTAGATTAATTATTTTGAGGACTGAGCATGATTCAATGCACATTTCCTGTCCAAATCGGATACGCACCGCACGTACGGGACACAGTACAGGCCTCGTGCAGCCCCCTGCTGTTCGAGTGTCCTAGCGGACACGACACGACACGACACGAGACACCACAAAAATTTGTGGGGACGTGCGGGCACCTACTGACGTCACCTCCATAAAATTTCACAGGTTCTCGATCAGTGTGCGCGGAGAAATCAACTGCGTACCGATCTTGCACTTCTCGTGCACGTTGTGCGCATCCCTTGCATTTCGGGGCTGACACAGGACACGACACTTCACTAGGATACGTGAAATTTGACGAGGTGATGGGGCCCATGTCTGACAAGACCCTCACCAAGTTTTGTGACACTTGATTGCGAGTCGAGAAAGTTCTCGAGCTCGCATTGAAATTCCCTGACACGCACACACGCAATTTCGAGCCACTGATACGGCCTCGTATGGACACGTCGACACCTCGTGGATACTATGCAGGCACCTAGACACATACCCCTATACGCCACCTACCTTCTGACATGTGCATGAGACCCAAGGATGCGTGTGTTGTGTCCTAGACTAGCCGACACGGCCCCACGAGCTCACTGATACTGTGTTTCCTGTTTTAAAATGAATCTCTCTGTTTGGACACTTGTGTCCACTGTATGGACACGTAGACACCCTCCACACATGCACACACATGACTGACACCTCGGTACACGTGTTTTCCTAATATGTTTGGGTTTTTCCTATCCTAATTTAGTCGGGTTTATCCCAGTTTGGTTTAATTGAACTGACACTTAAATTAAATCTGTATAACCTGAGATTAATTTCAGTACACATAAATGACCCATGTTCAATAGGGTAAGTTAACTGTGGTTAGTTATATAACCTGAGATTGTTATGGGATTTGATTTGAATTGATGTTCAATTTACATTGTTTCACACTGATTTCATGTCACAAGGAACTGTCTAAAACTGGAATCCTGAGACACTGTTAACTGAACTGAAAGTATTCACTAAGAACTGAGAATTTACACACACACACACACGCATTCTGATACTCTAATCTATTGCTCATGCCTTTTGTCTCACTGCAATGCTCTGATACAATGCACACACCCTTCACTTGGACACCACTTGGATATCACTCGATCAACCCCATACTTTGGCACTTGGCCATGGACCATAGGCATGCTATGGAGTGGGTTTTCGAATGCAATGCCAATATCTGATATTTATTACAGTTTGGGTTAGTATCACATGTTGTGTGAGTATACGTATGTAATCTAATAAAGGGGTATTTCGAAAATGGGTTCATTGATATTTCAAAATGTGAAGTTCATTTAGTTCATGTATATATCTATGTAAATATTAATGGTGATATCAATAAGGTACTTGGGGTTACCTTGAATTTAATATTAGAGTGGATATATTCTGAGTTATGCTTTGAGTTGTTGATTTGATGTTGGTTTGTCGGGTTGAACATGGGAGTAGGATATGGGATTTAGGAGTATCAGAGTTTGGCATGGGAGTTAGTTCCTGATAGGATTTTATTAGATGTTATGAGTAGGCAGTGGCTTAGCCATGCAGCAGGCAGCATGCTTGCCCTGCCTTGGCTTTGCAATTGCAGTAGCTAACAGCAATAGGAGCAGTGGCCAGGAGCATGGTTGAAATTGCTTGGCTTGGCCAGCCATTTTGGGCATTTGCCTTGGCATAGCAGCAGCAGCAGCTAGCAAGCAATAGCAATGGGTTAGCAGGTTGAGTTTTAGTTGGACATGGCCTTAGGCCATGTTGGTAATGCTACCTAGTTCACCCAGGTCAGCAGTAACAGTAGGGAGATGTGTTCAGTGCATTTCGAGTGTCCACATGAGTGTGGGAAATAGGAAGTGGGTGGCTAGTGTCAAAAGTACCAGGTGGTGTGACTATTTGAGTGAGTGAATGCCATATGAGTGATGAGTGTCATGAGTGAGTAACTTGTAGGTGTGGCTAACGGAATGTGAGAGTTTTGAGGGTGTATGGGTATATAAATAAGGGTAATGATGTGAGGGTGTATGTGATTGTAAATGTGGCTAAGGTTATGGGTATAGTTATATATACAAGGTATATATGGTGTAATGTATATATATATATATTGTATTATATATAGTGCCATGTAGGCTAGTAGCTATATGAGATATAGTTATATATATGGTACGTATAGGATATATAGGTTAGGCCTATATATATGTTATGTTTTGAGAGGAGATATATATGTATAGACATATGTTATAGGTTAGCTTGTCTTTATATATATATACCATATGTATATATGTTAAAGTGATTTGGTATCCTAGCCTTTGGTTTGAGATAAGTTATAGAATTAACCCTATACAGTTGACTCTTTAACCTAGATTGGACTAATTGACCTAATTTGACTAGACTGTTGAGCAAAAGTCAACATTAAGTCTATATATGACCAATTGACCTAAGTTGACTAGAGTCTGACATAGTTGACTAAGATTGACCTAGTTGTAAAATCCCTAAATTTCTACTATTTTTTTAATTAAATTTGTAACTGATTTAAAATTTTGTATTGTACGTCACGTAGTCGTATTGTACGTCGTGTGCTGCAGTTCGTTTTTCGAATTTGCTCGACGAGTGCGAATATGTGCGAGCGTACATATTTTAGAAAAATATTTTCTATCATTTATAGTTTCAAAATAAAATACATAATAATTATTTTGTTATCGTACCAAAGTTTTCAAATTATTATTTTATTTATTATTTATAAAAAGTCTTTCGTGAAAAACAGTTATTACTAGTAAATAATATTATTCGCGTATACGTATATATTTCATAAATATTTATTGAGTTTAATTGTAAATAATAATGTATTTTCAAAATTATCATTTTATTATTTTTAGAAAACATAATTTGAAATTTTTGTAGCAATTTAAAACATGATTTGATTTATGGATGTGTTTTAAATAGTAGATTAATATCTATATTTGATATTAATTTGATTTTAAACTAAAAGAATTTAATTTGATTTAAATTGGATTTGTATTTGGATTTGGATTTTGATTGATTTAAATTAAATTACGAATTATCTATTTTTGGGTTTTAAATCTTCTCCTAATCCTATCCAAATGGGAATTCCCACATCCTATAAATAGGCAGGTACTCCTCCATAACTTTTATCCTCCATAAATTCCTCCACAAAATTTTCCACAAAGTGTACGTGTATCGTGTCGGTGTCCATCTCTTCCGTGTCAGCCGTGACGGCCTCGGGTCCGACCCCAGTGTCTTTCCAATAAGTATTTTTTACATATACAGATTCTTCCCTCTCCTCTGTGTCGACAACCCGACACAGCAAACCCAATCCTATTCTAAACCCTAACTCTAGCCTTCTGTTGACAGCCCCATCCCCGGCCACCCGTCCTCGGCCAACCCAACACCCCTACCAGCCCACCGTCCGACCTCGCCATCCCCGACCTGACCAACACACACCACCGCCAAAGGCAGACTACCACCACCACCATAGACAGCGCCACCACCGAACTGCAATACTGCAGCGTCGCCACACCCGACCAAACCTTCCCCCAGTCAGCACCATAGACCATCTACCACCACAACCACCGCCATACTCCTCCCGGCACCCCTGACTACGGCCACTGGCCGAAAACCCAACCACCGCACGCCCCACCGGAGCCCACACCACCGGCGACAGCAGCACCAACCAGCCGCTCCACCACCGCCAACCCATACACAACCAGCAAACCCACGCCCAGCCGTCACCACCACCGCCGTCGGCATCTCCGTCCACCCCGCCACCACAACCGAAGAAAACCCCAAAATTAAGCCCTAACCCTAGACTAACCTTGCCGGAGCTGCGCCGCCGTGAGCTCCGCCTTAGATCAGCCGATCCCGCTCGTCTCCGCCCGGGCCTCCGCCTCGCCGTCGAACCGTCGCGTCCGGACCGCCATCCGCGCCGCCCTAGCCCAGAGACCACCGCACACCCCTCTGCGGCGCCTCCTAGTCGCCGACGCCACACTCCGGTGGAGGCGCACCTCCGTGCCCTCCGGAAGACGCCCCCACTCGCAGCAAGCTCCACGACACTCCCCCTCCGCTCTTCTCCCCGTTCTCCGCCGCATCCGCCACGTCCGGCTTCGCCGAGCACCACGCCGCCGCGTCCCAGCGCCGGCCGACCCCCTTGCTCGTCGTGCCCGACCCAGCCTTCCGCAACCACCACCTCCTCTCCGCGCCTCCGGCCCAACCTATCCGCCGGAGCTCCGCCTCTTCCTTCCTCCTCCGCTCTTCCCCGGCGACAAACCCGACTGCCCCCTTTTCTCACCGAGCCACTCTCTCTCTCTCTCTCTCTGCATCCTCTCTCTCTCTCTCTCTTTCTTATTTTCCTTTCTTCTGTTCTCTGATTTTTTTTGTTTCTTTCAAGAGAACAGCTGTTCTCGATTTTTCTAAATTATTTTATTTTATTATTTATTTATTTTCTAGTTATTTTATTTTGATTTGTGTTTTAAAAGTAATAAGTATTGACTAGAATTTATTATTATTATTATTATTATTATTATTATTATTATTATTATTATTATTGTTACTCCTAACATCTTTTGTCCTTGTAAGTATATATATTCATTATTATTACTTTTAGTATTATTCTAAAATATTTTTCTAATGGAATATTTCTCATCAAATATCGTATCTTGACAAACCTAGAATTTCTAGCCTAAAAATAATTTTGGACTAATAAAAATGTACTTTCCAAATTGTTTTCATATATTTACGTAAAAATTTATTTTTAGTATTTCTTTTTCGTTTCTCAAGTATATTATTATAAATATTTCCTAAAATAGTATTTTGATAAACTTAGAGTTTTTGCCGAGAACGGTTTTCTTGACTTTAAGTATTTTTGTATGTTTCCTATAAATATTTTGACTCATGAAAACTAGATTTTAGGAATTATAAATATTTTCAAAAACTCATATATATAATATTTATCCATTATTTCTTTGATTTTTCCTGTCCGTAACCAGTCCTATTATTCCTATTCTTTCGCCCAATTCTAAACTACCTTATGTCCACCATAACTAAATTGACCCTTCTGGACCCGATGCACCGGTCTGTACCACCATCAGTGGACACCTTGTGTAGTTGTTACACCAAAGTCGCAGTTCATGCCACCATGATTATCGCAGCACACCAGGTGTCCTACCAGGCAAGACACCTTGCCATTTGCTGTTTACTTATTTTAGCTCATATTTCATGCATTGTTCATTATTATTTTTATGCAAAATAAACTATGATACATGGCATAACCTGTTAGAACTTACTGTTCATTTATATTTCCTGCTATGTATTATTTTTCTCACATTAAACCTAGATCTAAGGGACCACCTTGTGTATTGCATTCATTGGCCTTGACACGTTGTAACATGAAGTTGTGTGTCGCATGTAGGACACAAAAGTACGTGATTGGCTGGCCACCAGTACGTACAAGCCGTACGATAGGAATAACCGCTAATAGAGGTTGCATGCTTAGTTTGACTTAGCGGTTATAGAGGTTTACTGTTGTGGATACAACAGAGTAGGCATTGGGCGGGGAGGACAATTCCTTAGCGTATGGGCTTCGATGCACTTTTCCTTGTGATCCGGACTCTCCGCTGGAGATACGGGGTTGATGACCCATGATTACTGACGGCCACTGACGATCCTGCGGAACGTCATGCTCTTACTGATGGGGCCTCTGGTGCCCAAGGGAGGACCATGCCGATCATATTTAGCCAGGGCCCATGCGTAGGAAGGATTGTTCTTAACTACATTTTACTTAGAACGGTTAGGCACCTTTATCCGTTAGGTACGAGTACTTTTGGTTTGGGTACTTGTATCTGACCGTGGCTTGGAACAATAACTTGTCGCGGATTAGTTTGTCATATCTTGTCCTTGTTTGGTTGTAGGTGTGACTTACTACTTCGATGAGAAGGTATTGAACCTTGTTGGGGTCCGGATACCATATTGGATTTATAGCATGGAAAGATACGTCGCCGTGAATTAGTTTACCATCTCATGTCCTTGTTTGGTTAGGAGGATGGTACGCTCGTTCAGTAGGTGCGTATTGGACCATGCTATAAATTCAATTGACTTATTTACTTGAGCAATATTTATTCAGTTTATATGGCATGATATTATGTGTCTTGTTACGTCCCTCTGAGGACCTGGTTATCTCTCCAGGTGTGTGCTCTTATCTTTCGCAGGTGCTTTAGCTTTAGCCGTGACCATCTCCATTTCTTCGAGGATGATTGCGCTTGGATCGTCTTCGCTTCGCTCGCCAAAATCTTTCTTTTGTTATGTATTTCTTTTCATAGTTGGTAGTAGATTTGTCTCCGCCCAACTACATGTACTAAATGACAATTTCATAGCTGATTATATGGTATCTTTTATTCATTATTTTGTGTGGATGAGATTAGTTATGGTTCTACTGCATTTTACAGCTTATGTATTCATACGAGGTTTACATATATTGGAGTATACTTCGTATGTATACAGCTGGCATGCCTACGTTCCTAGTCCTACGTATTTTGGGACTGGGGCGTTACACTAGTTGACCAAGTTGACTTTGACCCAGAGTTGACCAAGTTGACTTTGACCTAGATTGGCCTAAAAATTATGTAGTTGCATTGTAGCTTTCATTTACCTTGTTTTAAAACACATTATAACCTATATTTCTCTGTTTAGGACATTGTGACTCTGTTGCAGACATCTGATATTATACTACTCTTTTCAGAGTAGCAGGCGAGTACATTCTCTGATAGTTCTCTCATTTACTTGTCAATTACTGTACTTCAGTTCTAGTTAGTTTTATGTGATTCTTACAACACGTATGAATATTTCTGGATTCATGCATGCGACACACATACCATATTGTCTGGCCTCTATTACTGGTATCATCATATTTGGCTTCTATTACTGGAATCACCTACTGGAATCACCCTGGAATCACTTGCTGGTATCATCACATTTGGCTGGACTCATCTCGATTCTCGTGTCGTATTCTGGATTTACTTGTACTTGCTGGGAGAGGAAATACTTGAGTAAGACATGTAGACATACCCCAATCTGGAATCTCCCAACTGGAATCTACTGGAATGATAGCCATCTCACACCCGACCAGGTGTGTGATGTACCGTATTACCTACAGCCGTTTACATGTCGATCTCGGTATTTTAAAACACACTGTTAGAGTATAGGCTGGACTCACCCTGGAATCATTGATCACTATGACTGGAATCATCTTATACTGGACTCATCTTGTACTGGAATCACCTGGTATCAAATTCATGTTGTCTAGATTTACTTTGATTTTATACTTGTTTACATTTACATTCTGGACTTATATCATATTGCTCTAGTTCAGCTAGTTTCTATTTACAGTCTTTATTTCTATGATTCTTCTTTTGTTTTGCTTACCTTACTTTCCTTGTATCTTAATTGTTTCTCTATACCATCACCTGTATACAAACTACCATGTTCATCAATAAAACTGTCTGTAACTGCTTTATAGTTCTCTGTCATTTACTTGGGATTTCTTGATGAATTGTACTCGTTCCTGTCCTGACTGGACCTGTTGAAAATTTTACAGATGACTGCCCAGAGGATACTTGCCCTACTCTTTATGGACCCGTAGACGGAATGGCTACCTTTGGCCCCGACACTCAGGAGTGATCGGAATTTAGATTAGTAGACTTGCATCTATTTTTCATGTTAAACTTGTTGTAGTTGATTTGAGACTTGTGTAGTATTTGAGATTGTTGAGAGTTGTTATTATTTTAGTAGTTGTCCTTCTATTTCTTAGTTATTTCTTCTGTGTTATCTTATCGTGCTTAGACTGTGATTGAGTTACAATATCTTATACTCGTCCTCCGTTCGGAGTTGATCATGATGAGTACATTATATGTTGCGTGAGTTGTTGGTTAGATAGTAACCTAGGACAGCGTTCTACCGCCGACACTGCGGCGTAGGTTGGGCGCTGTTACGTACTAGTACCCTCACAGTGGGTGGAGGTCGTGACAAAGACAAACTGAGTCAGATCCAAATTTTATGCAGAGAGTAAACGGGGTAAACTTTACGCGAACTACTTTACGCGAGAGCCATCCTCATGCCGTTACGCGGAAGACAGGCTGTCGACATCGCATTTAATGCGCATGATACTGTTATGACAGTATGATTCTCTGATAGCAAATTACACAGAAGCCGAGAAGATTTTTTACACTATACCCAACACTTGTCATTTAGTGTGCAGATGGGCTACTTTACGCTCAAGAGATTGCTTCTTTTACGCATGAAAGCTATTCGAGCTTTTACGCTCAAAGCTTTCGTGTGCGTAGAGTTTATTTAAGCTAATTTTACGCTCAAGGCCACTTTTCAGCCACTTTACGTGGAAAGTCTATTTTGGGTTATTTTACGTCCAGTCTGCTACTTTACATAGTAAGTCTATTTTGGGTCATTTTTACGCCCAATCTCTTCTGGCTACCTGAGAACGTGGTCTACTTACGTGGCTTTTATGCCACACTTATAGAGGTACATGTGTACGTGTTCTCCATATTTTGTTGAAGTAGTGGGACACGTGTTACCTTGCATAGAAATCAAAACTCTACATGGGACACGTGTCATCACGCGTAAAGGTTAATTTTCAATCGTGGGTGGTAGTTACTTGCGTAGAGACCCGATTTTGTTGCTTTTTATGCACAGATGGTCTAGTCTATAAATAGACTTATTTTTAATACAAGAAATCATCAAGAGAGATACAGGAGAGGAGATTCTGAGAAAACTCATACTTTCAGAGTGATATTCTCAGAAGCATTTCTTTAATTTTTTTCAAGAACAGGGTGAAGCAAAGCATGAAAGCATTCGACTGTGCCATCAGTGACGTTGTTCGATACCTTTCTGGTGACTTAGTTCTTCCGATTGTTCATCTTCTTCAAGCAGTTTTCTTCATCGTCATCGTATGGTCCAAGGAACAAAGTGATCGCTCTCAGATCGGACTTTCATAGCAATACTTTCCAGAAACAATTTGTACTTTTTTTCGTTTTCTTTCAAAAGCCAATTTTATGCATTTTATTAAGTGAAACAAAATGGCGACTCTGCTGGGGATGACTTTCTCCTCTTACAAGAAAGCAATTGCTCAATATGATGATATGTCGGTTGGATCGATAAAGAAGACTCTGGTTGTTCACTTCGACCAGACTGCTTACGAAGAAATGCTCCGAACTGGGGGTAGTACTCGCTGCTCCAATGTTCAAAAATTGCGGAAGGCACGAAAAGTTTGGATTCCTAAGTCCAAAGTATCCTCGGATCTCCCTGCTGTCTCTGAAGGAAAAGGAATCCTTCTCACTCATGTTATGGAGGCTCCCGTCTGTGACGAGGCAGTCTCTACTTCAGTGATGCTCCCTGGGCGTAAAAATTAGTCTCCCGTCAGTGACGTGGTAGAGTCCCAAGTTTTATGCTCTATGCGTAAAAATCAGTCTCCCGTCTGTGACGTGGTAGATACCCAAGTTTTACGCTCTACGCGTAAAGGTAAATCTTCCGTCTGTGACGTGGCAGATGTTCATGTTTTGCGCTCTATGCATAAGGGTAAATCTCCTGTCGGTGACATGGTAGATAAAGTTCACAATGGTGCCTTTGCATCTAAAGTGAATTTACCTGCACGCATGCAGCGTAATTCTATTGTTGGTAAAACTTCAGTTTTTCACCAACAACCTTCTTACACTGCTTTATGCAAGGTACCAAACCTTCAAATTACGCGTAATGCTGATAGAGTCCTTTGTGCACAAAAATCTCAGGATTTACGTACGCAACTCCAGGCGCGTAAAAATGTACAGTTTGGTTCTGCTAATGCAGCCAGTAATCTTCTTTATACGCAAGGGACTAAACGTTTCTCTGTCCCAAATACAATAAAGAAGACGACTCCTTCTACTCCTTCTGATTTACGCGAGTTGCTTGTATAAAAGCGTAAAAACAAAAAATCTCCTGGGATACTCCCTAAAGAAAATCATCATTGTGAGTGTCATCATATAGTAATTAAATGTTGTTATTCGGCTTCGAAACGGTCAGTTTTTGACCGATTAAGCTACAATGTGCCTCAGCAACAAGTTGATGATCAAGAACATGAGTTGTCCTATGCATCAGTCAATATGGCATCTCATACCAATAGAGGACGACGTCCAAGACGCAATTCGTCTCGGACTCCAAGCCAACAACAGTTCAACCGACTCCTTGATACTTTTGAAGGCGTATATCAGAATACTCGATCAAGAGTTCAAAGATCGTTACAATCTTCAGATTCAGAAGCTGGGGGTACCCAGTCTTTGGAGTCAGAAACTGATAACGTTGATTCATACCTCTATACCAATCCCTCTGTATGTTCAAGGGAGATTGAATCCTATGTTATCGAGATGAACCAGAGACATCAACTGCTAATACAGAACAACGTCTCTCTGTAGTTGAGCAATCACTGAAGGACATGCTTGCCATGATGCAAAGTATACATCAAATAATAGTGACTCAACAAACTGTTCAGCCTGCAGTAGTAACACCGGTACAGGTAGCAGCACAAACTCAAGATAGTCAAGGGATTGATGTACCTTTGAATAATCTTAGTCAAGAGCCTGCTGTCAATCAAAATTCTGCATCTCCAGATCCCCTCATTCCAGAAGATGTACCACCTCCGGTGGGGGTTACGGTACATCCAGCCACTATTCAATCAAATGTGCCTCCTCAAACTAGTGAAGCTATTCAAGCAGTGCGGGAGCTAAAAGCACAGTTTGAAGTTCTGAAGCACAAGGATCAGCTCCAGAAGTTAGGGATTAAGCAACCTTATCCTCCTTATTGGAATGATGTACCCTTTCCTCCAAAATTCAAGCCACAATCGATGGTGTTATTTGATGGAAAGGCCTCTCCTAGTCAATATATCAATTATTTTGATATTATGATTGTGCATCTGCAGAAGAATGATGCTCTTCTCACCCGAGTTTTCATCGGGTGTTTAACGGGTTCAGCATATGACTGGTATCGCAGTCTACACGACAATTGCATATCGTCTTTTGACGAGTTTAAAGCAACATTTCTCTCCCGCTTCTATGAAGGAGGTATGGACATAAATATGTCCTCCTTAATAGAGATCAAACAAAAGGAGAAGGAAGATACTCGGACGTTTATCGAACGTTTTCGACATGCAACTTTGAAGATGCCTCCTGGTATGCCAGATTCAACATTGATTGATACATGCAAAATGAATCTGCGACCAACTATTGCTGTCTTTACGGGCTCTTAATTCACAGATTGGGCCTCGTTCATTATAGCAGCAGTTTCAGCCGAGACCAATGGTAGATTGGCTCATGAACATGGGATGATCTTTACCTCAGAAGACAAAGAAAAGAAAGCCTCTTCAGGTAATAATTCCGACAATCACAATGGGAAAGGGAAGGAAACCCTAGTGGTTAATCTTTCAAAATCTAAAATGATGCCAAATAATTAGGAGTCTTCTAAACCAAAAGAAGAGTACTCTTTTGATGACAGTGATATCCCAGGGATATTCTAATGTCTTGTGAAGAGTGGCAAACTCTAGATTCCAGAGCCAAAAAGACGTAATGAGGTGAATCTGACTGACAATCCCAAATATTGTATCTATCATAGATACATAAATTATCCTACCAGGGCTTGCTATATTTTAAAGAAAAAAATTCAAGAGTTGATAAATGCTAATGCCATCGCTTTAACCAATGATGAGCATACAGTTACAACTAATATGATTTCTCTTCAATTTGGAGGTTTTCTTCCACAGCAAGTTTCAGATAGGATTGTCCTAATTCCAAAGGCGACAATGAAGATTGTAAATCTTCCGTTAGCTAGAGAGCAAAATGAAGGATTATTGCCTCTCACATTAAAAAATGGTGAAATCATGTGGGTACATCCTGACTTAGTACCTGAAATGGAAGATGAAGGTAAAACTTCAAAATCCAAGAAAGGTAGGAAAGTCAAAACCTGTAATATGATTTCTCATGATGTTACTCCAGATCATGATAATTTGGATCATCTTTGGGATGGCATTCCTTTGGAGGATAGACTAAGGAGTTTGAATATATGCCCTCCAAGTTTGGCTCCTCCTACCAAACTCAAACTTACTCATCGGCAATGGTTAGCAATGAATAGTGTCCCCTTATACAGGGCACAATAAGTCTTTGCTGCTTATGAGAAAGCTCCTGTAGGGATTTTTCCTCATGTCTCGAATACCCCTACTCCTGTGACTACAGAGGTCTCTGTTTCTTCTTCCTCTGTTGAATCATCTATTGAAAGTCCGCTACCCACCCACATGTACAGTCAACAATCAGTCTATCTTATAAAAAAGATGGGCTATGACTTTCAAAAGACAGAAGGCTTGAACTATGATAAAGGAATGCGACTTCCTTTACAAATTCAAGGTCAAAAATCCACTGTTGGATTGGGTTTTGAGGTCCCTCATAAAAATCCTCACAAGAAGAAGACCAAGGGAAAGAAGAACAAAACCTGTAATATGGTACTTCATTTTCCTGAGTCTGAAGAAGAAACCTTTACTGGTACGAGATCCGGGAAAGAGTACCACAAAGATTATGAAGGAACTTCTAAAGAAGCAGAGGACGTTGCTGAAATACTACCAACTCAACCATCTCATGTTCCTGCTGAAGCAAGACCTTCTAAACCATCTGTGGTTGAGAAAGGAAAATAGAAAGCAGTACGCTTTGACGTTCCATTGAAATCTGCTTCAAATCAAGGGGTAGTGATGAAACCCTACAAGTTCGATATTCTAGCCCAATTAGCTAATACTCCGGCTAGACTCTCTATCTTTGAGTTGCTTCGTCTTTCTAAAGAAAGTCGAGAAACTTTGAGCGAAGCTTTGCTACAAGCAGACTCATGCCTAGCTCAACTCAAAAGTCCTGACAATATACCAGTGTCATGTCTACAATGTCATAGTGTGATGGAAGCAATTCCTGACATTACCTTCACACAAGAAGATATGCTGTTGAAGCATAATAAATACGACAGGCCTCTGTGTTATACAGGATATATTGAATCTACTGAAATTGACAGGATTTATATTGATCCTGGGTCTTCTATTAGAATTATTCTTCAGAGTATGCTACGACCCTTGAGGATTCCTACTAGTGATTTGACTTACACTAGTACCATAATAGTTGGTTTCAACTCTGGAAAGAGTAAACCATTGGGAAAAATTCATCTGAAGATTCAAATAGGTGATCTTCGAACTATGGTGACCTTTTATGTTATCAACTCAGATGTATCTTACAACATCCTTCTTGGAAGACCGTAGATACATGAGCATAATATTGTGCCTTCAACTCTCCACCAATGCTTTAAGTATATGGATTCTCAAGGGATTGTGAAGACTGAATTCGCTGATATCAATCATTTTAAGGGTGTTGAAGCCTATTTCTCTGATTCAATACTCTACAAACAGGAACATGTGAAACAAATATCTGATATGACTAAAGATCGGTCGCCTGTAGAAGATCAACCTGTCAATGAAGATCCTGCAGAAGATCAACCTTTGAAGATTAAAGTCAAAGGACGAATCCAACCCCAACCTGTCAATGATGAACCTCTAATGATCAAGGTTAAAAGAAGAACTCGAGCTTCGTCTGAGGAATCTGTGAAAATTCCAGTCAAGAGCCAAATTCAACCTCTCATGATCAAGGTCAAAGGACGTACTTCTCATACGAATGAGCCAGAACCACTGATTATCAACCTTGGCAAGTCTACGCAGAAGACGGACGATAGTCCATTAATGATCAATCTAAAGCGTAGTAGTCAGTTTGTAAATGATATAAATATTGATCATTCTATACTTTCTCATATTAATGAAGATTTTCTTTTGGAGTATATGGCTGTCAAATTTATTGAAAGAATGACTTTATCTGCTGATAATCAAAGTCATCAACACAAAAATGACATAAATACAGAAGAAACCTTATATATTAATTATAAGGAAAATTCTTTTCCTCCTCATGTCGAAGTTGGACCTTATGCTCAAAGGTTCTTAACATCTTCTTCATATCTTCTTTCTGTAGCCTCATCATCACAAGCTTGTGTAACTTATAGACGTCACGAAGAATCTTATTTTGTGATTCCGTCTAATAAGAAAAACAAGCGCCAAATTGTATTTGGCCTGACTAGAAATATCCCTTTTACTCAGACAGATTATCTCAGAGAGAAAGATAAAGGAAGAATCTGAATTGACAAATATAGTCAACAATCTCTTAAGATTATCCAGAATATGGGATATGATTTGAAGACTATGCAAGGTCTCAATTAAGGCAAAGGTAGACGGTTACCATTATGTGGTGATCCATTTTACCAGAAAACTCGTCATGGGTTGGGATACGATCCATCCCATATGTTTAATGAAGATATACAAGAAGAATTTTCTTCAAATTTTTTACAATTCTCAGATTCTAAAGAAATCTAGTTCATCGAATCGGATACATCCTACATGTACAAAGAAGATATGGAAGAAGAATTTTCTTCCAGGTTTTTACAATCCTCATATTTCGGAGGAAACTATTATGATGAACCTGAGTGCGTATTCTCAGTCAACATGGTTCAAACTGATAGTGAATCTGAGCCATTTGAAAATGACCCTTGGGCACAATAAATAGACACTCAGTGGGAGCTTCGTTTTGAACAGCGACAGCCACCTACAGAAGATGAAATCGTCCAGATTGACGTTGGAGACGGAAATATGTCTAAGCCGATATTCATCAGTAAAAACCTTTCTGAAGATGAAAGGAAGAGTTGATAAAACTGATTAAAGAATATATTGATATCTTTGCATAGAGTTATGAGGATATGTCGGGTCTAGATCCTAAAGTAGCTACTCATAAACTCAATATTCTTCCTAATGCCAAGCCTGTAAAACAACAACAGCGGCATTTTCGACCAAATATGATGGATGCAATTGAAGTAGAAGTCAAAAAGCTAATCACATGTGGCTTTGTTCGTGAAGAACAACACCCAGACTGGGTTACCAATATTGTTCCTATTATGAAGAAGAATGGAAAAGTTCGAGTTTGCATAGATTTTCGGGATCTTAATGCAGCTTATCCAAAAGATGAATTTCCACTTCCGATTATCGATGTCATGATAGATAATACATGTGGTTTTGAACGCATGTCTTTCATAGACGAATTTTCAGGATACAATCAAATTAAGATGCATCCAGGAGATGAAAAGCATACCGCTTTTCGTACACCCCTTGGAGTTTACTGCTATACGGTTATGCCGTTTGGTCTAAAAAATGTCGGTGCTACGTATCAACAGGCTATGAGCAACATCTTTCAAGAACATCTACGAAAAACAGTTAAACGTTATGTATATTATATTGCTGTCAAAAGTCGATCAAAAGATGATCACATTCAAGACTTAAAGACAGTATTTGAGTTGATGCGTCAACATCAACTGAAAATGAATCCTACTAAATCTTTCTTAGGGGTTTCTAGTAGCAAATTTTTGGGATTTGTCATCACTTCTCAAGGTATTCATGTTGATCCTGACAAAATCAAAGCGATTCTTGAAATGCGTCCTCCACGCAATCTAAAAGAACTCCGTGGCTTCCAAGATCGCATTGCTTATATCAGGAGATTTATATCAAATCTTTCTGGGAGATGTCAACCCTTCTCTCGTCTATTAAAGAAAGGTGTATCATTTGTTTAGGATGAAGCATGTCAAAAGTCTTTAATGACATCAAGCAATACCTTACAAATCCACCTGTTTTGGTACCTCCAGTGGTGGAAAGACCATTTTTGCTCTATGTTCGAGCTTTAGATCATTCTCTTGGTGCTCTTCTTGCACAGAAAAATGATAAAGGTCATGAACAGGCAATTTATTATCTTAGCCGAATGATGGTTGGAGCTGAACACAGGTATACTCCGGTGGAGAAAGAATGTCTGGCCTTGGTTTTTGCTGTTCAAAAGACACGACATTATGTGTCAGGACAGACTATTCATGTCATCTCCAGAATAAATCTTATTCGGATATTGATGAGAAAATCGAGTATTCTTAACTCCAGGTTAGCCACCTGGGCAATGTTGCTTACTCCTTATGACATGGTCTATGTACCTCAAAAATCAGTGAAGGGTCAAGCATTCTTAGCAGCTCACCCTATACCTGAAATCTCTAAGCTATATGAGGACATTCCAGATGAAGTCGTGGATTGCAACATAACTTTGAGGGATGACATTTGGCAACTATAATTTGACGGAGCTTCGCGGGTTGGACCTAAAGGCAATATTGTCTCCGGAGTAGGCATCGTCTTGGTCTCTCCTGATAAAATGGTCATATACCGTGCTTATTCTCTTAATGAACCATGTTCCAATAATATGGCAGAATATAATGCTCTGTTAATTGGTCTCCAAGTAGAAAAATAATTGGATATTGAGTTCCTAGAAGCTTATGGAGATTTTCAACTGATTGTTAATCAGGTCAGAGGGACATATGAAGTCAGAAATCCTGACCTCATTCCCTATCATCAAGTGGTAATCGAATTGGTCCTTTCATTCAAAGGATTCTTCATTAAATTTGTACCATGTTCTCAAAATTTGGAAACTGATGCTCTTGCTAGTTTAGCTGCAGATATAGCTGTTCCAATCAGAAGACAAAACACCATTACTTTGTTGGATAGAGATCTATTCTGTGTCAAGAATAATTTGCATATCGAACAAAGTTATACTACAGAATTAATTTCCCAGCAAAGGGATTGGAGAAGTCCATTTATTGATTATGCAGTCCATAGGATTTTACCTGAAGATCCAAAAGAAGCTGCATTAATCAAAAGACGATCATTTCGATTCTATTACGATTCTTCTTTACATATATATGTTATATCGTCGTTCTTATGACGGACTTTTGCTACGTTGTCTCTCTGAGAGTGAAGCTAATCAAATACTACATGAACCTCATGATGGTGTCTGCGGTGCTCATCAACCGGGTCCGAAATTACAGGACCGTATTCGAAGAATAGGGTATTATTGGCCTTCCATGATAGCAGATGTTGTGGATTATGCCAGACGGTGTAAAGCATGTCAGATTTATGCTGATTTTATTCACCAATCTTTTGAATTCTTACATCCCACGATAGCTTCTTGGCCCTTCGAAACTTGGGGCATGGATATTATTGGTCCGATTAATCCTCCTTCTATTAAAGGACATCGGTTTATACTGGCTATAACCGATTACTTTTCTAAATAGACGGAAGCGATTCCCCTTGTTGAAGTGAAAACATCTAATATGGTTAGCTTTATTAAACATCATGTCATTTATCGTTTCGGGATTCCCCGAAGGATAATCCATGATAATGGACTACAATTTGCCAGTCAGGCATTTTATCGATTCTGCGATAAGAATCGAATCCAAAATCTGGCTTCTACGGCTTATAATCCAGCTGCTAATGGTTTAACCGAAGCTTTCAACAAGACAATCATTAAACTTCTCAAAAAGTTCGTCTCTTCTAATAAACGTGATTGGAATGAGAAAATTGGAGAATGTTTATGGGCTTACCGAACGACAGTCCGAACTCCTACTGGTTTTACACCATTCTCATTGGTTTACGGATGTAAGGCTATTCTTCCACTGGAAATCTAGATTCCATCACTTAGAATAGCCATTGCTAATGAGCTAACTACAGAGAATAATGATCGGTTGAGGCTTCAAGAACTTGAAGGTCTAGACGAGAAGCGTCTTCAAGCACAACAGCACATCGAGTTATATCAAGCCCGCATATCTCGATCTTTCAATCGTAAAGTTAAAGAGAGGGTATTCAAAGTCGGTGAGCTAGTTCTAGCTGTTCGAAGATGTAACACCCAGTTTCTAGAATGAGGATATTTTTAAAATTTTGTATTTATAAATATTATTTAATCGTATTTATTTCACATTATGATTTTTGGTGATTTTTAATTATTTTTAAAATCAATTTAAAACTGTTTTAAGTCATGGCTTGTGATTTTGATGCCTTGCTAGTGTAACCTGAGAGACTGCCTAACCTAGAGCCTAACCATGTCATTAAGATGATTTAATTATTATTTTTAGTCTAGGGGTATTTTGGTCATTTGGCCTCTTTGAATTATTTCATGATTTATTGCACTGGTAATTGTTGATTTTAATTTTGACTAGCTGTGACTTAAGCGACTGTCCTAGATTTTGACCTTGACCTTGGCGACTTAGTTAATATGGTATGGACCCTAATCTAACTCAAGTTGGGCTTGGTTGACTTAAGTCGGCTAAGTTTCATGAAGAGAGTAGGAGGATTTTTGCATTGAACCATAGGCTAAGACTTGAGCTAGTTAGCTAGTGCAACTTGGCCCATGACCATTAGACTAAACCCTAACCCTAATTTTTCTACTTTATGACCAGCCACTAGGGCTCCCCCATCCCTATAAATATTCTCCTCCATGTTCTTGCCTTTTTTATTAAATTTTTACAAGTTTAAAGAAAGAGGTAAGAGCCTTCTTCCCCAATCCATAACTTCCTCTTTTCAATTCCTTTTTGGCTCAAATCTTTTGCATTGGGTTCTAATTGATCCCTACTTTATGTTCATGGATAGAAATCTCAGGTTTGAATCAATTTGGAGATATTGGCTAGCAAGGAGGAATCCCCCATTTGAAGCTTTTCCATACAATTTGCACCTATAGGTAAAACCCTTTAAATTGATATAAATTTTGGTTTTCTTTGCATGTAGGGCTAGATCTAGGAGTCCCCTAGGTTTCTCCGAAATTTGGGTGGATTTTGTGTCCGTTTGGTGTCCGTATCGGACACGTGTCGTAGTGTGGTGTAGGTGTTTGTTGAAATGCCTCTATGGAGTGAATGTTATTATTTTTTGAAACAAATTATATATTTTGAAAGCTCCTAATGTGTGGAATATATTTCGTGAAGACTGAGTTTGATTTGACACTGTTTTCGTGTCCAAAATTGGGTCGGACACGCTGTACGACACGCAAGCTCAGTGCCCTGCTACCACCCCCTGTTTTCTTCCTCATTTTGCCACGTGGACTCGTGCCACTTGACACAGAGGTGGGGGCCATCACTGATAGACCCCCCCTCGAGTTTCACGACACTTCGTGTCGTATCGGACACGAAATCGTGAGTGCACGGATTTTACTCTACACTGTACACGCGCAGGAAAACCGCACTGACACGTACTTCGTGCGCAGACACGAGGACATTTGGACACGTTTCAGGCTGTGGTACACGAAGCCCTAGACCTACCCTAGCTACTGACACGTGCACGAGACCCAAGGTTGCGTGTGTCGTGTCCTAGTCCGACTTGCACGCGTGCACGACACTGTTTGTACACAGTTTTGAGTCTGTGTTCGTGTGGTGATTTGGACACGATTCGTGTCCAGTTCTTGGACACGAAGACACTCCTTGACACCATCATTTATGTATCTTTATTTACCAACCACTGAATCGAAGTATTAGTTGTGATTTCAATTCAAAATTTTGGTTTTCCTATTTTTCTGAAACCTTAGTTTACTGTGTAAATTCTGAGTTTATATTCAATGATAAACTAATTTTTTTTTGATGTTGTATTCACCACATTAATTCATTCACATGTGTATTAGATCACTACCTGTTGGTTATGATAGGTATTAGGCTTATAGGTTTTCGAAATAAGTGTTGGACTGTTCAACAAAGGCTGAACTTCCTGGAAAAGTTTCTGTTTTAAAAAAAACTGAACTGAGATAGACTCAAATACACATGAATAAAATAGTGAACTGAGAAATTGGGTTTGGTATGTTGAAATTTCTAAAATTTACCTATGTCTATAAACCTGAGAAACTATGGTTCAATTGAGTGGTTTGATGTTCACATTCGAACAGGAAACATGGGCTGTTGGGTTGGAAGTTTGAGTTTCCAGTTTTTTTTCAGAGAGTTGGGGTTTGATTTTGATATACAAATTGTTAGGATTACATGATTGTATATATGTATATGTTTAAGCATAGGTTTATGTTCGAATGCATGTTGAGGATCGCGCATGCTGTGCAGGACAGCAGAGCACTAGGCTGTTGTAGCTATTGCCTTGACCTTTGGCCTAAGCAATGCAATAACAGTTTATGTGGGTTAGCCAAATTAGCTTGGTTTTGAACCTGGTTTCAGAGTATTGGATGCAGAACATGAGTTGTAGTAGGTATTAGCTTGCAGTGCTAATTGGTGAGGGGTTTTTGGTTTTTGGTTGTAGCAGTGGTTAGGATATTTGGATAGTGTGTTGTTAGTTCCAGATTTTTGGGTGTTAACTTGTTTTAGGGGTAGTTAATGAATGGGGTTTTGAGGTGTTAAAGGGTTGTGAGTATCCAATATGGTTTCCAGATTAAGAGTTAACTAGTGTATTAGAGTTGTGGGTGTGTGTGAGAGTTGTTGAGTTCACTGCACTGTGCAGTAGGAGAGTTCAAGCATCTGAGTTTTGGGGGTTGCCTTCTAAATATTTAGATAATAGTTTACCTATAGTCTAAAGTATAGGATATTACCTATTAGCATAGATAATGATATATCTATAGATAATGGGGTTTCCTAAGTAGTCTAGTTTAGTTAGCCTATAGCCTAGGTATAGGGTGTTACCACCCTATTAATCTAAGGTAGATAGTTACCTATAGTATATAGTTACCTATAGTATATAGTTAGAGGTTGTATCCTAGATATATGGATAGGATACTACCTATATATATTATAGTACATATAAAAATATATATATATATATATATATTATAGTACATATCTATTATATGTATGATCTTGGTTGATTACCTACTAAACCTAGCATGAGGATTAGTCTATAGTCTAGGAAAGATTGATTGGTAAAATACATGGTATAGGGTAATGTTGGTTTTTGGATACCTAGATTTGTATCTTAGTATGTAATTGTTGGTATAGGATATTAGACCTAGTTTGACTTCATGTTGACCAAGAGTCGACTTTGACCTAGTTTGACTCTGTTAGGTCTAGTTTGACTCAGTTGACTTTGTGTGACCTAATTGGACATAGCATGACCTTGTTGACTTAGAATTAACTTGGATTAACCTAGTGTGACTTAGTTTGGCTTGGTGTGTGTCTGTATAACCAAGTTGGACTCCTAGTTTGACCAATTGACTTGGTTACCTAGTTTGACCTAGCCAGTTGACCAGGTTTGACTTAGAGTTGACTTTGATCTAGATTGACTTAGAAATCATATAGATTGCATCATACACTTCAATTACCTTATTTCAGAATACATCATAACCTGTTTTACTCTAAATAGGACTCTGTGATACTAGTTCGGACATCTATTCATATCAGTCATAAAGGGTGACAGGCGAGTACATTCTCTGATAGTTCTTTCATTTACTTGTCAATTACTGTATTTCAGTTCTAGTTAGCTGTATGTGATTCTCTGTTACAAACACGTATTATTATTTCTGAATCCATGTATGCGACACACATACTTACTCGTCTTACCTCTATTATTCGAATTACCATACGAATCACCATACAAATCACTATTCGAATCACCCTATTCGTATCTTCATATGTTGGTTGGACTTGTATTCGTCTTATGTGCTGGATTATGGATTCATTTGTATTAGACTGGGCGGGAAAATACTTGATTAGACATGTGAACATTCCCACTATTCGAACCACCCCCTGTGAATATATTCGAACGATAGCCATTCCACACCCGGCTAGGTGTGTGATGTGCCGGATTTACCCTTAGCCGTTTACATGTCTTAAGTATTTTAAAACACGCTTGGAGAATTTATTCGAATTATTATTAGAACATCATGTGAATCACTATTCGTATCACCTTATTCGTATCACCTTATTCGATTCACCTTATTAGAATAATGATTAGAATTACATTCGACTCATCTGATATTAGACTCACATTGGGATTACACTCGACTTATATTGTACCATCTGAACTCATTATGTTACTCTAGTTCAGCTAGATCTTATTTTTACAGTCTTTTTTGCTATGTTTCTCTTCTTGTTTAGTTACCTTACTTTCATTGTACCTTAACTGCTCCTCTACATCACTACCTGTATAAAACTGTCATATTCATCAATACAGCTGTCTATAACTGTTTTATAGTTCTCTGTCATTTACTTGGAATTTCTTGATGAAATGTACTCATTCCTGTCCTGACTGGACCTGTTGAAAATATTACAGATGACTGTCCTGAGGACGTTTGCCCTACTTGCCTTGGAGCAGGAGATGGCTTAGCTACCTATGGCCCCGACACTCAGGAGTGATCGGGAGACTAGCTAGTAGACTTGGTTTAGTTTTCATGATTTAGAATTTGAATTGAAATAACTCGAGATACGAGTTTGTATTTGAGTTTGTTTGAGATATTATTATTTAGTAGTTTTTTTAAATATTATTGTTAGTCTTTAGTTATAAACTTCTGTGTTATCTTATCGTTCTTAGACTGTGATTGAGATGCATTATATCTATACTTGTCCTCCGTTCGGAGTTGAGATTTGACAAGTACATTATATAATTGCGTGAGTTGTTGATTAGATAGTAACCTAGGACAGCGTTCTACCGCCGACACTGCGGCGTAGGCTGGACGTACCCACTTCTCGTGCCCTTACTCTAGGGTGCGGGTCGTGACAGAAGACCGATGGTGATGACTCATAAGAGCAAAGGGAAATTCCAAGTAAAATGGGAAGGTCCTTATGTAGTCGAGACAATCTTCTCTAATGGTGCTTATAGGTTGTCTAAACCTAATGGAGATTTGCTCATGATGCCAATTAATGGCAAATTCTTGAAAAAATATTATGTCTGAACTTTTTCTTTATTCCCCAGCTATCAATGTTTGGTTAAGCTGATTATTTGTCTCCTAAAAGAGAATTTTGATCTTCTGTCTTACTAGCTGATTAAAAAAAGGATTTATTATTTATCATGTTCTCATGACCTCTAAATAAATATTAAGTCTACTTCTTTTCTTATCTATCATGTCCATATGGCCTCTGAATAGATATTAATCTATTTTTCTTTGAGTTGTTACGATCTGTCACGTTCAAATTACCTCTGATAGTATTGTACACTCTAAAAAGAAAACAAGATTCATTATCTATCATGTCCACATTACCTCTGGATAAATATAATTTATTGAGTTTAGAAGACTTATCATGTCCATATTACCTCTGATAAGTGTTTTCTATCTTATACCTATTGTTTAAATTCAAAATAAATGATAGGGTCACAAAACAAATATTTTATTCATTTCTTGAAAATATTACAGAATGAAAAAGACAGAAGAATACAAAATTCTGTATTAAATACAAAAATGCCTAAGGCGGAACAGATACATCTTCGAGCAGTTTTTGCAGCTCTGCTAGACGCTTCTCACGAGAGCTTAGCACAGTTGCAGTAGCTATAGTGCGTCGAGCTTCTGGAGTACAAAGATGGGAGAATTCGGCGAAAGTAGCTATCATTTTATCCTTGGCATCATCAAGGGTTTTAATGACAGCTTCAACACCGAAAACCTTTTCTTCCAAAATTGAGCTCTGCGTCAGATGTTGGTCTCGATCTGCAATTATCTGCTCTCTTTCAGCCTTTAAGCGAGCCAACTCTGCCTCAACTTCACGAATTCTATCATCTTGCTGATGAATTCTCATGTTTGAAGTCTCATAGGCTTCTTTATGCACCTCCAGCAGAGGTTTGGTTTCATTCAATAAAGCTCTTTCTCTGGCAACTTCACTGCTATAGTTCTGGAGAGATTCATTGAAAGTAGTCTCCCGAGCGATGTATTCAGCTGATAAAGCATCATACTCGGTTTGGATAAGACTTTCAATAGTTTCACTTAACAGCCTTAGATATTCTCTAATAGGCTGTTCAAGTCCCTCCACTACCTTCTCCAACGCCGCTGCTCTCTCAGTATCATTGAACATGGCAACATTCCTGATTGTGAGAGCAATCGCAGCCTTCAAACTTTCATAATTAAGGCCCTTCTTCAGGACCATCTTGATCAGAGCCGCCAGGGTTTTGTAGAAAGTTTCAGTATGAATCTCAACTAAGAGATTCATTTCTGTATTTGAGCTCGGCGTGGCGGTAATGTCTACCAAGTCCCTCTTCTGAAGGCTAGGAGTGGGTATTGTTGTTGCCTTGGTAGCAAGTTGAGTTAAAGCCATTGTTGATGCTGCTACCATGGCTAACTAATCCCCAGGAGCTTCAGAGGCCATATCTTCAGCACTTTTTTAGATCATTACTCTAGTCGTTTCTGGAGTTGAAACTACTTGAGTTTCAGTGGCGGTGATTGTTGTGGGAGGAATGGTGATTATTGTAACTGACTCCGGTTCAGACACTGTCTTCTCAGGAACTTCTACTGGATCAATAGCAATAACGGAGGATGCTATTACAACGTCTCCAGCTTCAGTTGATGAGTTGACCATATCTTCATCACCTTCACTGGTTACCGGCTCTTCAAGCTCTGGAAGTACTTCAGTTGCAGTGGGTTCTTCTATAAATATTTCTTCGTTGAAGTCTGTTTCTTCTGTAGTAGCTGCTTCTTCATCTGCAGTTGGTTCTTCTGCAGTTTGTTCCTTTTCTTCGCCCTCAGTAAGAGAAGGCAATTCTAGCTGAGCCTCTACTACAGGCTCTTGTTGTATCTCTGTGGATGGAGAACATTCCTCTTGGACAGTATCTTCTTCTGAAGAAGAACTCTCTTTCTTAGATTCCATGTTTTTTTTATAAATAGCTTCTTGAGGAGGAGGAGGAGCCACAGGCTTTACTGCAATGATAACACCTGCAAAAATTAAGCAAAATAAGTTAATATACAAAATCATAATACATAATTTTGTATAAATTTTGTGTAATTTATATTTACCTGGAGTAGGTACAGGACGTTCCAAAAGTTTGTCATAATCTTGATCCCAGTCATCATCATCGAAGGCAAGAGCCGGTTCATCTGATGGAATGAGCTCTGGATCAACAGTATGTGTAGTGACGGTATCCTCAATAGCTTTCGCCTTTTATGGCAAAGCCAGATGAAGTGATGAGCTGAGACGTCCAGGAGATAGGAGCCCCATAGCTTCTGTTGATGCTGCTGGTTGGGATGCCGAAGATCCTTCTCCAGGATGAGCTGAAGAAGATGCAATGTGTTGAGGCTCCTCGACTGGAGTGTCGCTCTCTGGAGTAGCGGCTCTCTGTCTAGAAGGCCCTTTGACAGTGACCTTTTTCTTCTTCTCTGGAAGGGTAACAGTTGCACCTGATTTCCGCTTCCGGGTTTTGCTGATAATAATTGGTCCTACAGCTATTTCCCCAGCTCCCGTAGGGATTACTTCCAGATACTCATCTGGAACAGCAGCATCATCGGGTATGTCCGATGGAACCCTGACTGGTTCTTCGATGTTTCCTTCTTTGGGCCATCGAAGACTCCCCTTCATATTATAGCCATGCGCGAAGGAGCGAATGGATGCATAAAAGCGAGCATACGTATGAAGTATTCGTAGCTCGGTTGTACTTGTAGTAGTTGATACCCGAAATTTAGCACCGGTACAAGCAGTGCTAAAGTGTCTCCAGGCTCTTACACCATCAATTAACTTTCCATAATGATGGAAGCTGGTGGAGGGATTACCAACGTGAAGTTGGTCATATCCAAACTGACGAGCGAACCGACTTGGTAGATATGGTTCGAACGCACAGTTGTCTTCATTCCTATACATCAGATGTGAGGGTCTGATGCACATTAGCTATTTGAAAACTGGCACAGGTAATGAAGTCCTCCCTTCGCCTCTATCTTCAAATTGTACACCGAGGCAATCGGCTGGAACTTGTGGCCTTGTGCAGAAAAAGTTCCATCCATGAGAATAGTTCAGCATTGCTCGAGTATCTGCCACTGTAGTTGCAGTCCATGTGGCTTTATTGAATTTCTGGAGGAATATCTCCGTATTATCTCCAGGGCCGGGTGGCAACAAACTGCAGTTATGATGCAATAGCCAGACCATCAGATAAGTATAGGGCATCTCTACCCTAGGGAAATCTCTTCGGTGAGGAGCATTGTTGATTAGTTCATCACCAAAGGTCCGTAAAGCTGTATTTATTCGACATACCATTACCGTTAGCAGGTTGATGCTGACCTTGAACACCAAACGTACTGCTGGCCACAATACGTTTCTATGAATTCTGTCAGCTGTGCTAATCCCTGGCACAACCCATCTCCGCAGCCACAGAGAAATAAAGCCTGCAAGTAAGGCTTCCCTTGAGATCTTCTGACTGTCATGTCTCAAATAGCTCAAAGCTTCAATCCCCGCAGGGATGTCTCCAGTCTTAGTGGTCAGATACTGATCCGGAGACTTATGTGGGATCATCAAGCTATGGATAAAATCTGAAGGAATTATTGAACAAGGGTTGATGGTTGCAGTCTTGTTTTCTTGGAATCTCCCCTTATCGTTTTTGGATATCCTATTCTCGTGGTAGAATAAATAGGTTGTCCATTTATTAGTATATGCCAAATGCGACCCACTTTCATACATAGTGGTAAAAATTAGATAATGGCACATTAATTCTTGATACACTTTGACTAGATCAGGATTTTTCTTGCTGATCTCTGCTAGTTCCCGGTTGGAGGGAACATACTCTTCATAGGGAGCTTCATCCATCGGCAACTTAGAGATAAATTGCATCTCGTGTAGTGCAAAATCCATCTCACCTAGTGGGGTTGCAAAAGTTCCTGTTGAACTGATATACAACTCCATCAGAGCCAAGAACAGGTTACTGTTCATTGGTATACCCTGGCTTGTGGAGGCTACTGCTTCATAAAGGCCAATGGCTTCCAGATCCGTCTTGAAGTTCTTCATGATCCAGGCACTAAGCTGAATCCAGTTCTGGTTATGAGGTGTCATCCACCCTGGTAGCCTAGGGTTGGCCTGAGGATATAATACTGAGGCCTTCATGAACTTGTTAATGAACATTGGGGTCTGCATCGGTTGGATCAGAGCTGAATCTTCGCTCAGTGTGAATCCAGGTAGTAGACCAGAGAAAGGGACGACCCCACCACTGGAAGTACTGATTGGTAGCCCATTTCGTTGGCCCCATCCCTCTTGAAAATAATTCTGCCCGGTCTACCATAACTGCTGGGAGTCAGGTACCATAGCATCTGTCTTGGATGAGTCGCATGGACGAATGCAGATAAGGGATAATCTCTGGCCATGTCCGGGAGATACATTGCCCTCTCTCCAAATTTAAACACCCAAGCCTCCTTCTTGGGGTTTGTTTGTGATTGGCAATCTATAGCAGCCCCAAACATGAAGGCTTGGTCATCTAGTGATACCAGCAATTCTCCATTTATCATTGACAACAGCATTATGTCCCCCTGAGCAGCTATTAGTTGTTGTCTCCCTTCAGGGTATTGTGGATCTGATTGAGGGAATTACACATGGGACAAATTCTCCAAGTAGTTTGAGCCCACCATACCAGCTGGTGAGCTGAATATTTCTGCAAGAGGATGGATTTGCAAGTCCACTGCCAAAAGAAAAAGAAAAATCAAGTTAGTAAAAATCTAATTTGAATTTTTATCCAGATGACGTAGTCTGAATTTTACGCATAAAAAATTAAAGACTCTGTACTAGAGAGCTTGACTATGCAAACTTTACGCTTATGTGCAAAAATTAAGTTGATAAAATTTTAAGTGCAAAAGTTCTTTGTTTTACGCAAAGTCTTTCATTTGTGATTTTACGCTGGCACGAATGAACGTGAGCGTATTTTTTTTACTCATATTTTACGCTGACACGTATTGACGTGAGCGTATTTTGTTTTTTACGCTGGCACGAATGAACGTGAGCGTATTTTTGTTATTCATATTTTACGCTGACACGTATAGACGTGAGCATATTTTGAATTTTGTGCTGACGCGTATTGACGTGAGCGTATTTTGTTTTTTACGCTGGCACGTATACGTGAGCGTATTTTGTTATTTCAATTTCTACACTGACATGTATAAACGTGGAAGTGAAGTTTAGGCTTCAAGTCTACTTCTTCTCCGATGAACTCACGGCCGAATTAGGTAGTGTTCTACCTTTCATGGCCGGAGCCACAGCGAGGTTGGTCTTTCGGGGTGTTTTCGATGATGCGGCGGCGGTTCCCGTGCGTTCGCTTCTCGACAAAGCAGCGGCGGGCTTCTTTCCCTTGGCGCCGGCGGTGGTTTTGCTCTTGGGGGCCATTGATTCGAACTAAGAGTATGAAGAAGAAGAAGAGAGTAAAGAAAGATCGAGATATCGAGAATGAGTAAAGTTCTCTCTCTATCGGCAAGGCTCTATTTATAGAGAATTTTGAAATCGGTTCAAATTCCCGATATTTACGCTGACTGTTGAGTATCCCGAATATTACGCTTTTAAGCTGACTGTTGGGTATCCCGAACTTTACGCGGACTGTTGAGGATCCCGAACTTTACGCGAACTATTGGGTATCTCAGATTTTTACGCTTCTGTTCAAAGTATTTCAAATCTTAGAAAAAAATTGAAAACTTTGAAGGGGGTCTTGTAGAAGCATAAATAAATTTCATAGACCAAGTCAAAGAAGTTGAGAGCTTTACGCAAGACAAACTAAGTCAGATCCAAATTTTACGCAGAGAGCAAACGGCGTAAACTTTACGCGAACTACTTTACGCGAGATCCATCCTCAAGCCTTTACGCGGGAGACAGGCTGTCGACATCGCATTTAATGCACGTGATACTGTTCTGACAGAATGATTCTCTGACAGCAAATTACGCAGAAGTCGAGAAGATTTTTTTATACTAAACCCAACACTTGTCGTTTAGTGTGCAGATGGGCTACTTTACGCTCAAGAGATTGCTTCTTTTACGCATGAAAGCTAATCGAGCTTTTACGCTCAAAGCTTTTGTGTGCGTAGAGTTTATTTGAGCTAATTTTACGCTCAAGGCTACTTTTAAGCCACTTTACGCGGGAAGTCTATTTTGGATTATTTTACGCCCAGTCTGCTACTTTACAGGAAGTCTATTTTGGGTCATTTTTACGTCCAATCTTTTCTGGCTACATGAGAACGTGGTCTGCTTACGTGGCTTTTATGCCACACTTATCGAGGAACGTATGTACGTGTTCTTCCAATTTTGTTGAAGTAGTGGGACACATGTAACCTTGCGTAGAAATTAAAACTCTACATGGGACACGTGTCATCACGCGTAAAGGTTGATTTTCAATCGTGGGTGGCAGTTACTTGCGTAGAGACCTGTCACGACCCGCACCCTTTTTTTTTTAAACGGATACGAGACGTGTCCAAGCCAGCCTACGCCGCAGTGTCGGCGGTAGTACGCTGTCACGGCCATGAAGATCCAAAATCACAAATAATGCTCATTCATAAAATTAATTTAATTTACAATGATCACAAGTTTTACATTTTACAGAAAAATATAAACTTGTACATATATGGAATGACTACAACTCATCTATCTAGCTAGTCTCTAGGCTTCGGTTGCAAGTACACCCGTAGTTCCCATGCTAAGTGAATCCACGGCTAACCTAAAAAATGTTGGTTCCCAGTCAGGAATGGAACGAGCACAATTCACTGAATGCAATTTCAAATAAAGAAAATCACTATAAAACAAAGGTTAGACATCAATCATGAGTTTTGAAAATAAACAGGAAATACGGAAAACCAATAGCAAATAAATAGACACAAAATACTTTCTCCAACTGTTAGAAGTACCTTTGATATGTGATCGGTCTCGGGACAATCACACGACACTGTCTACACTGTCTAAAGTTACACTGTCTACACTGTCTAAAGTTACACTGTCTACATTGTATAAAGTTACACTGTCTACAGCAAATAATACAATAAAGAAACATGGTATACTTTAAAATAATAAATCACTGTCTACACTGTCTACTTTGTAATAATAAATTACTGTCTACACTGTCTACTTTGAAATAATAAATCACTGTCTACACTGTCTAAGGTCAGATCACACATCCTTGGTACTTCTCATTCCCGAATCAACAATTTATAATAGAAAATAATCACATAACCGATGGCCAATCAATAAAATATAGTGAAAATTAATATCGAAATGCAGACAAAAAACTGTACTCGCCTGTGGTCCTGTGCTGGCGTAACCGACAGTCTGAACTACTCAATATACCACAATAGTCAAAACCCGTACAACAGTCCCCGAAAGCTAAAATAAATATTACCAATGTTCTCAGAATAGTCAAATTAGCTACGATTGTCTGTTCTTAAGTCCAATTCTAGATACAGGGGAAAACGGTAATTTCGGACAAAAACGGTGTCCGTCGTTGGACCCGCTTTGCACCGAAAAGTGTGCCAGAGTCAACGGTCTCTAAAGTCGTCAAACTATATGTCTACGGATCCAGTTTTCCGATACAAACCCAACTGTATGTCCAAAGTTGGATTTCGGCGGGCCGTGCACAAAATCACCCGTTGAGTCGGATCGTGAGACCCGCGAAACGGCGATCCGATCAACTGTCTCAGAATTGGACCAAACTTGGCATATAGGACCAGAAAAATGATACGGTCCTGTTGGCACAAGTTTCGTCTCGATCTGATGAACGTGCACAAACTAATTGAGAAATTTGCACAGAGGTCGATACGGTGAATTTTGACGGATACGCATCAAATTCGTCGCGCACACGCAACCAATTTGAATTCCGTCAAAGCCCACACGACCACGAAGCCGTTACGCACCTTTCGATGCTTTCGGTTCGTGACCACGTCGCCCGGAATGGCGGAACGCACGTCGTGTGGAAGGATTTTCTAGTTTTTTAATATTTCAAAAACAGTTTTTCGCCAAACTTCGGAACCGAATAACTTCATGCATATTTCCTGAAAATAAGAACTACCAGTTGGGTTTTAATCTCGTTTAGGTTGTCTACAATTGTGTCAAATTATATTCTCGAAAACTCTAATATATAGGTTGTAAACTAGCTTCCAAGTTGGGGTTCGAGAGGGATTTCCTGTCCTGTTTTGGAAAGGTTTTCGACAACTTCGTGTCGGATTATCGAACAACCTAGGACCTTCAAATAAAAACTAATTAAAGGGATGTAGACTCGTATAGGATGACTACATACCAGAGAAATCCGTTCATGAAATGGATGAGCATGGAGGGAGAAATCTCGTCGTGAAGTGGCCTTCATTGTTGCAACTGCTGCTGTTGCTGATTCGATTCCCCGCGCGCGAGCTGCATCCACGCGGCCTCGGCCGCGCGCGGCGACGCCCAGGCTGGACGCACGGCGGCGCCAGGATCCGAGGGGGTGGCAAAAATCTTTGGGTTAGGGTTTTCTTCTTTGTTTCACTCGATCTCTCTCTCTCTTTATACGCGTACGCAAGGGGAAGTCTCGGCTGCGGGTCACTGGTTGTACTCGGGTTCAGGGAAAGAGTTTGGGGCGCTCGACCGGGTCAGGCTGGGACCACTCGGCCTGGGCTGACTTGAGCCTGGGTTCCCTGCAGCTGTTGCTGCCAAATGGTTGGGTTCAGTAATTCGATTGATCAATCACGCAACCATCCGTGGATCCAGATGGCTTTCTGGAAAACTGGTTGGCTAAAGGTCAGCCAATGGACAATCTATCAACTAAGTGTGGTCCATCATTATACCCCCATAGTTGGTAGAATTTGTTGTTGTAAGTTGTGTTGTCAATAAATTGTTAGGTTGCAGTCTACTGTTTCTCACAGGATGGTTAAAATAAAATCTAAGAAAAAGCGAGTGTTTCCTGCAACTACCATACTCTTGTACAAAATTTACTGTCGTCAAATCTACAAGAAATCGGCAAAAGAATTACGACATTTTCTGATTCTTCAAGGAAGAAAGCTATGCCTCTTTCATAAGATAGAAGCCTAGTTGTCTTCTGAAAATTCATTTTAAGAAAAGAAACTTGACATCAGGAACTGAATGCCAATGCTTTAGAGAATTTCATAGCATATATTTATCGATGTTCTTCTAATTGACTTGCTTCATGAAACTAAGCAACTTCCTCACAATTGCAATAACTAAACTCTAGTAATTAAGAAATAAAAAGAAAAAGAAAACTTTGGAAGCATAACTGCCAGCTTGAGCCCAAACTTATTGGGATTTCCATATCTTTCATTTTCTAACAACCTAACCAAATTAATAATAAACCAGACACATCACATGATTAGTTGAATAATATATTCAAGCATCAGCTGAAGGTTATTGAAAGCAAATATATATATATATATATAAATAGTACACATTTCTATATACAGTTATCATTAATAGCAACCTATATTATTAATATTAGCAACTAAGATACCTAATTTTTATTTTTATTTTAATATTACATTTTGCTTATATATTAATTAGATAATCTTAATAAGGTTGTAATAACATATGATTTAAAATACAATAAAATACACACTACTCTATTGAGGCACAATTAAATTTAGCTGATTAATTATTAATAAAATCTAAAATCAACCTTTAAATAAAATAAATAATATTGAAAATATTTCCAAAAATTTTCGGAAAGGGAGCTACAAATCTACCCACCTTAAAAATAATTTCGTCCTCGAAATTTAAGGGAAGAGTTCCAACAGTAATGATAGAAGACGGGTTCCCTTAGCTACCATCTATTCTCATGGTCATTTTGCACTACGAATCCTTGAGGATTTCTATCCACCTTTGGTCACACTACTCCTTCAAATCTCATGTCGCTAAAACTTTATAATCATCCAACTAATTGCTAAAATTGCTACCAATAGATATCTATGCTTATGGCATCTATAATTCTCTCCTATCTATCAAGCAACCCAAAATTTAACAAGCGACAAATTTACACAAGTAGCTAAGAAATATTGCTAAATTCTAATAAACGTGACCATTCGTCCCTCTGAAATAGGAAGGACAGGAAGATAAGGAAAATAATCGAGAGCAATTATGAAGTTTCAGAGCGGTAGAGAGTTTCCAACGATACAGCTAAAAAGGGTGTTTTACGAACCACTGACTTATTTGCTAGATTGGGCTACTCTAGTAGAGTCACCTGCCAATTCGAAGGACCCTTCGTTCTTAGAGGGGCTTGCAATCCATGCAATACAGAAATTTCGTTCTCGAAATGTAGACAAGGTTCTATAATAGAACGGAATTTGAAAAATCAAGATTGTGATCTTTTTCGTGGTTATTTAAACACACAAACAAGGGATATAATTGTAGTACAAGATCGTATCGTGAATTCTAGGTAGATGGAATAAGGGTTACGAATGACTTCTCATTCAAAAAAGGGGAGACTACATAATATGTATAGGGACCTATTTCAAATAGTCCAATTTTATAGTCCAAATATGGTGGTATGCATGGATGGGTTTTACTAGGTCTTAATGGATTCCTGACTGGACGTCAATCGTTGGTTAGATGAACCTCGGATTTCAATCTATACGGACTGGACAAGATTTCTATGATAAAACTATTTCTACTAGGCTAGGGTAACCTAGAATAGGTTTCCACCCGAGTGGTTGAGCTAGTTGCCAGTCGGGTTGGTTAGCTAGGTTCCTAAAGCCCAAAAATGTGTCTTCCATGACTTTTGTATTTAAGTAGCACGGAAAGACACAATTGGATGGCATACTAGTGATATGTGCGTAGTGGACTTCGAGTAGACCACAATCATATACTGGGTCGAAAGGTTCGAGTCAAGGTTGAGACTCTAGCGGAAGTCGAGAAGTATACCAGTATTATGGTAAGGGTTATAGCTAGTTCTTTCGTCCTGAAAGTCGTACCATAAAAATAGAGTACAAGGGGACGTGTTTGAGTGGGACATGATATACCTAGATGAAGGTGGACTCGTCTAGATCTTGTATGTGAATTTTGTTGGAAGGTAATAGCTGGTCTCGTGCTCCGATTATTAATGACACGGTCGAAAACACAAAATGATCTAAAGCGGAAAGTGGGAGTCCATGGGGCATTAATCATCATCCTAATGGAAATTATTCTAACCAATTGGTATTCCTCGTACATCCCAAAATTTTAGAAAGCTTACAGTCTACCCACCTTAGAAGGTAGGACATGGTCTTAGGAATAATGAGGTTAGCAGAGTTCCAAAGTCCAAAAATCGTACCCCGATTCTTGGTAATAAAGAATAAGGTACGGCGTAATGAAATACGGTAGATCTAAGTCAAGTCGAGGATCGTTCCTCAATAAATGGAAAAAGAGTGTACAATGACACCTGGTCGACGAAATAAAATGACCTACTCGTCCCCAGTATTCAAGAGTTATAGACGGGGTAACCAACTCTAAGGCACATCATTTGAAAAGATTTCTAACAAATGAGTCGTGAATCTCTATTTGTGTTAAGCCTGCCAGACTATTGTCACAAGAGTTCTAGGGGTACGGGCTTAAGGGCTGCTAATTAAAACAAGCTTCAAGCGATAAATTAGAGACTCACGCCCATTGGTTTCTCGAGAATAGGTAGTCTCTTAGGTTGGCATTTTGACTCAGGGTAAAACCCTAATCATTCCCAAATTCAGATGGTTATAAGGTCTCAATAGTAGTTTGAGGGTCGAGGGAAGAACGAGTAACTCAATCACATGACTGGCCGATGGTAGCTACACTTGTGTATATCACTATCATAGCCATGGGGATACTCTGTATCTCTCTACCATCACGAGCTTTCGTCTCTCCAAATCGGTGAAAGATAAAAACAATAAAGAGTTCAAGGGAGATGTTACTGAATACAATTTCATGATTCAAAGGCGAACATATAATTCAAGAGGAATGGTCAAAGCAGTCGCAGATGAGATTATAGATACCTTGATATCTCAGTCCACGAGTGATAATCAAAGAGAGAGCGAACCGAGTGCACTACGGTTGATCAGACCGTAATACATCGATTCTGATTAGACAATATGTTAGTAGGCGTCCCCACTAAACATATGTCTTGAATCAAGCTCGAGAACAGAGTGAGCTTGCAAAACTAGGCTGTAATAGCAGCATTGGTTATGATAGTCAAAATACAATTTTACAAGATTTTTGAAAGAAGGCACAAGTAGTTCAAGTTTTGTGAGAATCAAAAATTTACCAGGTGTTCTTGCTTATACAGTCTTTCTACTATCTTCTTATCCAAGGCCTTGGTCGACTAATGGGTTATGGACCTCAACATTCTATATTTTAGGTAAACATATTAGCGTTAATCAATATCCTCGTCAATAGGTCACAAAGACCACGGAATGCTAGATCGGGAGACGTGCTACCCAACTTGCAAAACTTCTACTAATATTGGCTTTGGGGACTTATGGGACATACAAGGCATTGTCCTATCCTCCATAGTATCCTAAACTTGTAATCACGTCTGAAGTCATTTCACCTAGAGTTATGCCTCGCCCGTATACTCGGGTTGTGGTAAACCCTTGGATTCGTGATTTCAGAATGATATGCTATCTGATACTCTACCTTATATTGACACAAGGGTGACTACGATCCAAGAGGACCACTAGCTATAGTTTAGCAATATTCTATAACCTACATTTTCTTAAACCAATTCCAACTCTAGGGATCGTGCCTTGCCAGTGCGCTGCTGGCTGCAGTGGATCCATAGTCTCCATAATTCAAATAAATGGCGACAGTGCGCTGTTGTCCTGCCATTATAGGTTAACTAACATTCCTTTAATTATATCCTCAAAATTCATGAGCTTCTAGAGATTCAAACATGTCGACTATGAAATAAAGCGTAAGCATTTGTCCTATCAATCACAACCCTTAAAATAAAGGATTGAACAGGAAAGAAATATCTAAGGACAAAGAAACACAACATTCTAATATCTATTCCATGTGTATTCAAGCCTTTGAGGGAAAAACTTGAATTGAAACTAACTCGAGGTTCGTACATGGATAATTTAATCAGAAAAATAATAATTCTTAGGGCAAGTAGGAACTGAATAGGCCGTTCGGACTAAGATATGAGAATGATATCTAAAGTGGCAAGGAGAAGGAATTGAACAATTTATCAAGGTTAAATCATTAATTCTATCAAGCCCAGTCTCACCAAGTGAATAGTCTATCCACATGGAATCATATCGTCATATCAAAAAGTAATAGTGTACCTACGAGGATCTGACAAACTATCAAAATTAATAACTCTTTATCTAAATTTTATGGCCTAGACTACCCACCGGTAAACTTGTATAAGGGACTCCTAGTCCTAGCCATTCTCTTAAATTAAATTAACCCTAACTCGTTAACGAGCATTTCCTGGTCGCAGGCTCGCAATAGTACAAGTAACTTAAGTACTATCACGAGTTCGCATGATTTGC